>JALJVW010000139.1:30017141-30162141 GCA_024865655.1 Emberiza elegans
TGGTCGGTGATGAAATGAGCTGCAGTGCAAAGGACTAAAAGAGGCCACAACTAATCTCAGCGATGTTGCAAAAGAAGGAGAAGAAGTCAAGGAGGAAGACATAACTTAGAGGGGAAGATAGGAGGGACATGGCATGGACACTTAAAAAAAAAAAAAATCAAAAAACTCTTGCCCAAAGTCAAAAGCCATCCAAAGGCAGGCCATATGTCATCAAGGGCAGGGACATGCAGCAAAGCTTGCCAAAACTGATCCCCGCTGAAGGCCAAAACAGGTAAGAAGGACTTACAAACACTCTGGAATGGAGATACCATCAAAGGAATTGCAATTGGAGGAGAAAAAAAAGGAATTTGGGAAATTTAGAGACTACAAGAAAACGGACCGGTGTTATATCATGTGCAGTGCAAAGGACCAAAAGAGGCCAAAAGTAATCTCACAGATGTTGCAAAAGCAGGGGAAAAAGTCAAGGAGGAAGACATAACTTAGAAGGGAAGATATGAGGGACATGGCATGGACACTTTAAAAAAAGAAAAAACCCTGAAAAAATCTTGCCCAAATTCAAAGCCATCAAAAGGCATGGCATGCCATCAAGGGCAGGGACATGCAGCAAAGATTCCTCTATTGGTCCCCATTGAAATCACAAGATTCCCTTTCCCTTCCCAAAAGGAAATTTCATTTTGGGAAGGGAAAAGTGAATCTTGTGAACCCAAAAAGAAAGGCTTACAAACACTCTAGAAAGGAGAGAGGATGAAATGAAATGCAATTGAAAAAAACCCAAAATATCCAGAAAATTGGGAGATTTGGTGTCTTGAAAAAATGGTCGGTGAGGAAATGAGCTGCAGTGCAAAGGACTAAAAGAGGCCACAACTAATCTCAGCGATGTTGCAAAAGAAGGAGAAGAAGTCAAGGAGGAAGACATAACTTAGAGGGGAAGATAGGAGGGACATGGCATGGACACTTAAAAAAAAACCAAAAAACTCTTGCCCAAAGTCAAAGCCATCCAAAGGCAGGCCATATGTCATCAAGGGCAGGGACATGCAGCAAAGCTTGCCAAAACTGATCCCCGCTGAAGGCCAAAACAGGTAAGAAGGACTTACAAACACTCTGGAATGGAGATACCATCAAAGGAATTGCAATTGGAGGAGAAAAAAAAGGAATTTGGGAAATTTAGAGACTACAAGAAAACGGACGGTGTTATATCATGTGCAGTGCAAAAGGACCAAAAGAGGCCAAAAGTAATCTCACAGATGTTGCAAAAGCAGGGGAAAAAGTCAAGGAGGAAGACATAACTTAGAAGGGAAGATATGAGGGACATGGCATGGACACTTTAAAAAAAGAAAAAAACCCTGAAAAAAATCTTGCCCAAATTCAAAGCCATCAAAAGGCATGGCATGCCATCAAGGGCAGGGACATGCAGCAAAGATTCCTCTATTGGTCCCCATTGAAATCACAAGATTCCCTTTCCCTTCCCAAAAGGAAATGAAATTTCCTTTTGGGAAGGGAAAAGGGAATCTTGTGAACCCAAAAAGAAAGGCTTACAAACACTCTAGAAAGGAGAGAGGATGAAATGAAATGCAATTGAAAAAAACCCAAAATATCCAGAAAATTGGGAGATTTGGTGTCTTGAAAAAATGGTCGGTGATGAAATGAGCTGCAGTGCAAAGGACTAAAAGAGGCCACAACTAATCTCAGCGATGTTGCAAAAGAAGGAGAAGAAGTCAAGGAGGAAGACATAACTTAGAGGGGAAGATAGGAGGGACATGGCATGGACACTTAAAAAAAAGAATCTCAAAAAACTCTTGCCCAAAGTCAAAGCCATCCAAAGGCAGGCCATATGTCATCAAGGGCAGGGACATGCAGCAAAGCTTGCCAAAACTGATCCCCGCTGAAGGCCAAAACAGGTAAGAAGGACTTACAAACACTCTGGAATGGAGATACCATCAAAGGAATTGCAATTGGAGGAGAAAAAAAGGAATTTGGGAAATTTAGAGACTACAAGAAAACGGACCGGTGTTATATCATGTGCAGTGCAAAGGACCAAAAGAGGCCAAAAGTAATCTCACAGATGTTGCAAAAGCAGGGGAAAAAGTCAAGGAGGAAGACATAACTTAGAAGGGAAGATATGAGGGACATGGCATGGACACTTTAAAAAAAGAAAAAAACCCTGAAAAAAATCTTGCCCAAATTCAAAGCCATCAAAAGGCATGGCATGCCATCAAGGGCAGGGACATGCAGCAAAGATTCCTCTATTGGTCCCCATTGAAATCACAAGATTTTTTTCCTTCCCTAAAAAGGAAATTTCATTTTGGGAAGGGAAAAAGGGAATCTTGTGAACCCAAAAAAGAAAGGCTTACAAACACTCTAGAAAGGAGAGAGGATGAAATGAAATGCAATTGAAAAAAAACCCAAAATATCCAGAAAATTGGGAGATTTAGTGTCTTGAAAAAATGGTCGGTGAGGAAATGAGCTGCAGTGCAAAGGACTAAAAGAGGCCAACACTAATCTCAGCGATGTTGCAAAAGAAGGAGAAGAAGTCAAGGAGGAAGACATAACTTAGAGGGGAAGATAGGAGGGACATGGCATGGACAAAAAAAAAAAACCCAAAAAACTCTTGCCCAAAGTCAAAGCCATCCAAAGGCAGGCCATATGCCATCAAGGGCAGGGACATGCAGCAAAGCTTGCCAAAACTGATCCCCGCTGAAGCCAAAACAGGTAAGAAGGACTTACAAACACTCTGGAATGGAGATACCATCAAAGGAATTGCAATTGAGGAGAAAAAAAAAGGAATTTGGGAAATTTAGAGACTACAAGAAAACGGACCGGTGTTATATCATGTGCAGTGCAAAGGACCAAAAGAGGCCAAAAGTAATCTCACAGATGTTGCAAAAAGCAGGGGAAAAGTCAAGGAGGAAGACATAACTTAGAAGGGAAGATATGAGGGACATGGCATGGACACTTTAAAAAAAGAAAAAAACCCTGAAAAAAATCTTGCCCAAAGTCAAAGCCATCAAAAGGCATGGCATGCCATCAAGGGCAGGGACATGCAGCAAAGATTCCTCTATTGGTCCCCATTGAAATGAAAATTTCCTTTTGGGAAGGGAAAAGGGAATCTTGTGAACCCAAAAAGAAAGGCTTACAAACACTCTAGAAAGGAGAGAGAATGACATGAAATGCAATTGAAAAAAACCCAAAATATCCAGAAAATTGGGAGATTTAGTGTCTTGAAAAAATGGTCGGTGAGGAAATGAGCTGCAGTGCAAAGGACTAAAAGAGGCCACAACTAATCTCAGCGATGTTGCAAAAGAAGGAGAAGAAGTCAAGGAGGAAGACATAACTTAGAGGGGAAGATAGGAGGGACATGGCATGGACACTTAAAAAAAAAAACACAAAAAAACTCTTGCCCAATGTCAAAGCCATCCAAAGGCAGGCCATATGCCATCAAGGGCAGGGACATGCAGCAAAGCTTGCCAAAACTGATCCCCGCTGAAGGCCAAAACAGGTAAGAAGGACTTACAAACACTCTGGAATGGAGATACCATCAAAGGAATTGCAATTGGAGGAGAAAAAAAAAGGAATTTGGGAAATTTAGAGACTACAAGAAAACGGACCGGTGTTATATCATGTGCAGTGCAAAAGGACCAAAAGAGGCCAAAAGTAATCTCACAGATGTTGCAAAGCAGGGGAAAAAGTCAAGGAGGAAGACATAACTTAGAAGGGAAGATATGAGGGACATGGCATGGACACTTTAAAAAAAAAAAACCTGAAAAAAAATCTTGCCCAAATTCAAAGCCATCAAAAGGCATGGCATGCCATCAAGGGCAGGGACATGCAGCAAAGATTCCTCTATTGGTCCCTTATTGAATCACAAGATTTTTCCTTCCCAAAAGGAAATTTCATTTCCTTTTGGGAAGGGAAAAGGGAATCTTGTGAACCCAAAAAGAAAGGCTTACAAACACTCTAGAAAGGAGAGAGGATGAAATGAAATGCAATTGAAAAAACCCAAAATATCCAGAAAATTGGGAGATTTAGTGTCTTGAAAAAATGGTCGGTGAGGAAATGAGCTGCAGTGCAAAGGACTAAAAGAGGCCACAACTAATCTCAGCGATGTTGCAAAAAAGAAGGAGAAGAAGTCAAGGAGGAAGACATAACTTAGAGGGGAAGATAGGAGGGACATGGCATGGACACTAAAAAAAAGAACCAAAAACTCTTGCCCAAAGTCAAAGCCATCCAAAGGCAGGCCATATGCCATCAAGGGCAGGGACATGCAGCAAAGCTTGCCAAAACTGATCCCCGCTGAAGGCCAAAAAACAGGTAAGAAGGACTTACAAACACTCTGGAATGGAGATACCATCAAAGGAATTGCAATTGAGGAAAAAAAAAGGAATTTGGGAAATTTAGAGACTACAAGAAAACGGACCGGTGTTATATCATGTGCAGTGCAAAAGGACCAAAAGAGGCCAAAAGTAATCTCACAGATGGTGCAAAAGCAGGGGAAAAAGTCAAGGAGGAAGACATAACTTAGAAGGGAAGATATGAGGGACATGGCATGGACACTTTAAAAAAAGAAAAAAACCCTGAAAAAAATCTTGCCCAAAGTCAAAGCCATCAAAAAGGCATGGCATGCCATCAAGGGCAGGGACATGCAGCAAAGATTCCTCTATTGGTCCCCATTGAAATTATTTTTTTTTTCCTTCCCAAAAGGAAATTTCATTTCCTTTTGGGAAGGGAAAGGGAATCTTGTGAACCCAAAAAGAAAGGCTTACAAACACTCTAGAAAGGAGAGAGGATGAAATGAAATGCAATTGAAAAAAAACCCAAAATATCCAGAAAATTGGGAGATTTAGTGTCTTGAAAAAAATGGTCGGTGAGGAAATGAGCTGCAGTGCAAAGGACTAAAAGAGGCCACAACTAATCTCACAGATGTTGCAAAAGAAGGAGAAGAAGTCAAGGAGGAAGACATAACTTAGAGGGGAAGATAGGAGGGACATGGCATGGACACTTAAAAAAAAAAAAAACCTGAAAAAAACTCTTGCCCAAAGTCAAAGCCATCCAAAGGCAGGCCATATGCCATCAAGGGCAGGGACATGCAGCAAAGCTTGCCAAAACTGATCCCCGCTGAAGGCCAAAACAGGTAAGAAGGACTTACAAACACTCTGGAATGGAGATACCATCAAAGGAATTGCAATTGGAGGAGAAAAAAAAGGAATTTGGGAAATTTAGAGACTACAAGAAAACGGACCGGTGTTATATCATGTGCAGTGCAAAGGACCAAAAGAGGCCAAAAGTAATCTCACAGATGTTGCAAAAGCAGGGGAAAAAGTCAAGGAGGAAGACATAACTTAGAAGGGAAGATATGAGGGACATGGCATGGACACTTAAAAAAAAAAAAACCCCAAAAAACTCTTGCCCAAAGTCAAAGCCATCCAAAGGCAGGCCATATGCCATCAAGGGCAGGGACATGCAGCAAAGATTCCTCTATTGGTCCCCATTGAAATCACAAGATTTTTTCCCTTCCCAAAAGGAAATTTCATTTCCTTTTGGGAAGGGAAAGGGAATCTTGTGAACCCAAAAAGAAAGGCTTACAAACACTCTAGAAAGGAGAGAGGATGAAATGAAATGCAATTGAAAAAAACCCAAAATATCCAGAAAATTGGGAGATTTAGTGTCTTGAAAAAATGGTCGGTGAGGAAATGAGCTGCAGTGCAAAAGGACCAAAAGAGGCCACAACTAATCTCAGCAGATGTTGCAAAAGAAGGAGAAAAAGTCAAGGAGGAAGACATAACTTAGAGGGGAAGATAGGAGGGACATGGCATGGACACTTAAAAAAAAAAAAAAACCCAAAAACTCTTGCCCAAAGTCAAAGCCATCCAAAGGCAGGCCATATGCCATCAAGGGCAGGGACATGCAGCAAAGCTTGCCAAAACTGATCCCCGCTGAAGGCCAAAACAGGTAAGAAGGACTTACAAACACTCTGGAATGGAGATACCATCAAAGGAATTGCAATTGGAGGAGAAAAAAAAAGGAATTTGGGAAATTTAGAGACTACAAGAAAACGGACCGGTGTTATATCATGTGCAGTGCAAAGGACCAAAAGAGGCCAAAAGTAATCTCACAGATGGTGCAAAAGCAGGGGAAAAAGTCAAGGAGGAAGACATAACTTAGAAGGGAAGATATGAGGGACATGGCATGGACACTTTAAAAAAAGAAAAAAACCCTGAAAAAAATCTTGCCCAAAGTCAAAGCCATCAAAAGGCATGGCATGCCATCAAGGGCAGGGACATGCAGCAAAGATTCCTCTATTGGTCCCCATTGAAATCACAAGATTCCCTTTCCCTTCCCAAAAGGAAATTTCATTTCCTTTTGGGAAGGGAAAAGGGAATCTTGTGAACCCAAAAAGAAAGGCTTACAAACACTCTAGAAAGGAGAGAGGATGAAATGAAATGCAATTGAAAAAAAAACCCAAAATATCCAGAAAATTGGGAGATTTAGTGTCTTGAAAAAATGGTCGGTGAGGAAATGAGCTGCAGTGCAAAGGACTAAAAGAGGCCACAACTAATCTCAGCGATGTTGCAAAAGAAGGAGAAGAAGTCAAGGAGGAAGACATAACTTAGAGGGGAAGATAGGAGGGACATGGCATGGACACTTAAAAAAAAAAAACCAAAAAACTCTTGCCCAAAGTCAAAGCCATCCAAAGGCAGGCCATATGCCATCAAGGGCAGGGACATGCAGCAAAGCTTGCCAAAACTGATCCCCGCTGAAGGCCAAAACAGGTAAGAAGGACTTACAAACACTCTGGAATGGAGATACCATCAAAGGAATTGCAATTGAGGGAAAAAAAAGGAATTTGGGAAATTTAGAGACTACAAGAAAACGGACCGGTGTTATATCATGTGCAGTGCAAAGGACCAAAAGAGGCCAAAAGTAATCTCACAGATGTTGCAAAAGCAGGGGAAAAAGTCAAGGAGGAAGACATAACTTAGAAGGGAAGATATGAGGGACATGGCATGGACAAAAAAAAAAAAAAAACCCTGAAAAAAAATCTTGCCCAAAGTCAAAGCCATCAAAAGGCATGGCATGCCATCAAGGGCAGGGACATGCAGCAAAGATTCCTCTATTGGTCCCCATTGAAATCACAAGATTCCCTTTCCCTTCCCAAAAGGAAATTTCATTTCCTTTTGGGAAGGGAAAAGGGAATCTTGTGAACCCAAAAAGAAAGGCTTACAAACACTCTAGAAAGGAGAGAGGATGAAATGAAATGCAATTGAAAAAAAACCCAAAATATCCAGAAAATTGGGAGATTTAGTGTCTTGAAAAAATGGTCGGTGAGGAAATGAGCTGCAGTGCAAAGGACTAAAAGAGGCCACAACTAATCTCACAGATGTTGCAAAAGAAGGAGAAGAAGTCAAGGAGGAAGACATAACTTAGAGGGGAAGATAGGAGGGACATGGCATGGACACTTAAAAAAAAAAACCCCAAAAAACTCTTGCCCAAAGTCAAAGCCATCCAAAGGCAGGCCATATGCCATCAAGGGCAGGGACATGCAGCAAAGCTTGCCAAAACTGATCCCCGCTGAAGGCCAAAACAGGTAAGAAGGACTTACAAACACTCTGGAATGGAGATACCATCAAAGGAATTGCAATTGGAGGAGAAAAAAAAGGAATTTGGGAAATTTAGAGACTACAAGAAAACGGACCGGTGTTATATCATGTGCAGTGCAAAGGACCAAAAGAGGCCAAAAGTAATCTCACAGATGGTGCAAAAGCAGGGGAAAAAGTCAAGGAGGAAGACATAACTTAGAAGGGAAGATATGAGGGACATGGCATGGACACTTTAAAAAAACAAAAAAAACCCTGAAAAAAATGTTGCCCAAAGTCAAAGCCATCCAAAGGCATGGCATGCCATCAAGGGCAGGGACATGCAGCAAAGATTCCTCTATTGGTCCCCATTGAAATCACAAGATTCCCTTTCCCTTCCCAAAAGGAAATTTCATTTCCTTTTGGGAAGGGAAAAGGGAATCTTGTGAACCCAAAAAGAAAGGCTTACAAACACTCTAGAAAGGAGAGAGGATGAAATGAAATGCAATTGAAAAAAAACCCAAAATATCCAGAAAATTGGGAGATTTAGTGTCTTGAAAAAATGGTCGGTGAGGAAATGAGCTGCAGTGCAAAGGACTAAAAGAGGCCACAACTAATCTCAGCGATGTTGCAAAAGAAGGAGAAGAAGTCAAGGAGGAAGACATAACTTAGAGGGGAAGATAGGAGGGACATGGCATGGACACTTAAAAAAAAGAATCTCAAAAAACTCTTGCCCAAAGTCAAAGCCATCCAAAGGCAGGCCATATGCCATCAAGGGCAGGGACATGCAGCAAAGCTTGCCAAAACTGATCCCCGCTGAAGGCCAAAACAGGTAAGAAGGACTTACAAACACTCTGGAATGGAGATACCATCAAAGGAATTGCAATTGGAGGAGAAAAAAAAGGAATTTGGGAAATTTAGAGACTACAAGAAAACGGACCGGTGTTATATCATGTGCAGTGCAAAGGACCAAAAGAGGCCAAAAGTAATCTCACAGATGTTGCAAAAGCAGGGGAAAAAGTCAAGGAGGAAGACATAACTTAGAAGGGAAGATATGAGGGACATGGCATGGACACTTTAAAAAAAAAAAAAAAACCCTGAAAAAAATCTTGCCCAAATTCAAAGCCATCAAAAGGCATGGCATGCCATCAAGGGCAGGGACATGCAGCAAAGATTCCTCTATTGGTCCCCATTGAAATCACAAGATTCCCTTTCCCTTCCCAAAAGGAAATTTCATTTCCTTTTGGGAAGGGAAAAGGGAATCTTGTGAACCCAAAAAGAAAGGCTTACAAACACTCTAGAAAGGAGAGAGGATGAAATGAAATGCAATTGAAAAAAAACCCAAAATATCCAGAAAATTGGGAGATTTAGTGTCTTGAAAAAATGGTCGGTGAGGAAATGAGCTGCAGTGCAAAGGACTAAAAGAGGCCACAACTAATCTCAGCGATGTTGCAAAAGAAGGAGAAGAAGTCAAGGAGGAAGACATAACTTAGAGGGGAAGATAGGAGGGACATGGCATGGACACTTAAAAAAAAAAAAAACCCAAAAAACTCTTGCCCAAAGTCAAAGCCATCCAAAGGCAGGCCATATGCCATCAAGGGCAGGGACATGCAGCAAAGCTTGCCAAAACTGATCCCCGCTGAAGGCCAAAACAGGTAAGAAGGACTTACAAACACTCTGGAATGGAGATACCATCAAAGGAATTGCAATTGGAGGAGAAAAAAAAGGAATTTGGGAAATTTAGAGACTACAAGAAAACGGACCGGTGTTATATCATGTGCAGTGCAAAAGGACCAAAAGAGGCCAAAAGTAATCTCACAGATGTTGCAAAAGCAGGGAAAAAGTCAAGGAGGAAGACATAACTTAGAAGGGAAGATATGAGGGACAGGCATGGACACTTTAAAAAAAAAAAACCCTGAAAAAAATCTTGCCCAAAGTCAAAGCCATCAAAAGGCATGGCATGCCATCAAGGGCAGGGACATGCAGCAAAGATTCCTCTATTGGTCCCCCATTGAAATCACAAGATTTTTTTTTCCTTCCCAAAAGGAAATTTCATTTTTTGGGAAGGGAAAAGGGAATCTTGTGAACCCAAAAAAGAAAGGCTTACAAACACTCTAGAAAGGAGAGAGGATGAAATGAAATGCAATTGAAAAAAAAAACCCAAAATATCCAGAAAATTGGGAGATTTAGTGTCTTGAAAAAAATGGTCGGTGAGGAAATGAGCTGCAGTGCAAAGGACTAAAAGAGGCCAAACTAATCTCAGCGATGTTGCAAAAAAGAAGGAGAAGAAGTCAAGGAGGAAGACATAACTTGGAGGGGAAGATAGGAGGGACATGGCATGGACACTTAAAAAAAAAAACCCAAAATCTCTTGCCCAAAGTCAAAGCCATCCAAAGGCAGGCCATATGCCATCAAGGGCAGGGACATGCAGCAAAGCTTGCCAAAACTGATCCCCGCTGAAGGCCAAAACAGGTAAGAAGGACTTACAAACACTCTGGAATGGAGATACCATCAAAGGAATTGCAATTGAGGAAAAAAAAAAAGGAATTTGGGAAATTTAGAGACTACAAGAAAACGGACCGGTGTTATATCATGTGCAGTGCAAAGGACCAAAAGAGGCCAAAAGTAATCTCACAGATGGTGCAAAAGCAGGGGAAAAAGTCAAGGAGGAAGACATAACTTAGAAGGGAAGATATGAGGGACATGGCATGGACACTTAAAAAAAAAAAAAAAACCCTGAAAAAAATCTTGCCCAAAGTCAAAGCCATCAAAAGGCATGGCATGCCATCAAGGGCAGGGACATGCAGCAAAGATTCCTCTATTGGTCCCCATTGAAATCACAAGATTCCCTTTCCCTTCCCAAAAGGAAATTTCATTTCCTTTTGGGAAGGGAAAGGGAATCTTGTGAACCCAAAAAGAAAGGCTTACAAACACTCTAGAAAGGAGAGAGGATGAAATGAAATGCAATTGAAAAAAAAACCCAAAATATCCAGAAAATTGGGAGATTTAGTGTCTTGAAAAAATGGTCGGTGAGGAAATGAGCTGCAGTGCAAAGGACTAAAAGAGGCCAACACTAATCTCAGCGATGTTGCAAAAGAAGGAGAAGAAGTCAAGGAGGAAGACATAACTTAGAGGGGAAGATAGGAGGGACATGGCATGGACACTTAAAAAAAAAAACCAAAAAACTCTTGCCCAAAGTCAAAGCCATCCAAAGGCAGGCCATATGCCATCAAGGGCAGGGACATGCAGCAAAGCTTGCCAAAACTGATCCCCGCTGAAGGCCAAAACAGGTAAGAAGGACTTACAAACACTCTGGAATGGAGATACCATCAAAGGAATTGCAATTGGAGGAGAAAAAAAAAGGAATTTGGGAAATTTAGAGACTACAAGAAAACGGACCGGTGTTATATCATGTGCAGTGCAAAGGACCAAAAGAGGCCAAAAGTAATCTCACAGATGTTGCAAAAGCAGGGGAAAAAGTCAAGGAGGAAGACATAACTTAGAAGGGAAGATATGAGGGACATGGCATGGACACTTTAAAAAAAGAAAAAAACCCTGAAAAAATCTTGCCCAAAGTCAAAGCCATCAAAAGGCATGGCATGCCATCAAGGGCAGGGACATGCAGCAAAGATTCCTCTATTGGTCCCCATTGAAATCACAAGATTCCCTTTCCCTTCCCAAAAGGAAATTTCATTTCCTTTTGGGAAGGGAAAAGGGAATCTTGTGAACCCAAAAAGAAAGGCTTACAAACACTCTAGAAAGGAGAGAGGATGAAATGAAATGCAATTGAAAAAAAACCCAAAATATCCAGAAAATTGGGAGATTTGGTGTCTTGAAAAAATGGTCGGTGAGGAAATGAGCTGCAGTGCAAAGGACTAAAAGAGGCCACAACTAATCTCAGCGATGTTGCAAAAGAAGGAGAAGAAGTCAAGGAGGAAGACATAACTTAGAGGGGAAGATAGGAGGGACATGGCATGGACACTTAAAAAAAAAAAAAACCCAAAAAACTCTTGCCCAAAGTCAAAGCCATCCAAAGGCAGGCCATATGCCATCAAGGGCAGGGACATGCAGCAAAGCTTGCCAAAACTGATCCCCGCTGAAGGCCAAAACAGGTAAGAAGGACTTACAAACACTCTGGAATGGAGATACCATCAAAGGAATTGCAATTGGAGGAGAAAAAAAAGGAATTTGGGAAATTTAGAGACTACAAGAAAACGGACCGGTGTTATATCATGTGCAGTGCAAAGGACCAAAAGAGGCCAAAAGTAATCTCACAGATGTTGCAAAAGCAGGGGAAAAAGTCAAGGAGGAAGACATAACTTAGAAGGGAAGATATGAGGGACATGGCATGGACACTTTAAAAAAAGAAAAAACCCTGAAAAAAATCTTGCCCAAATTCAAAGCCATCCAAAGGCATGGCATGCCATCAAGGGCAGGGACATGCAGCAAAGATTCCTCTATTGGTCCCCCATTGAAACAACAAGATTTTTCCTTCCCAAAAGGAAATTTCATTTCCTTTTGGGAAGGGAAAAGGGAATCTTGTGAACCCAAAAAGAAAGGCTTACAAACACTCTAGAAAGGAGAGAGGATGAAATGAAATGCAATTGAAAAAAAACCCAAAATATCCAGAAAATTGGGAGATTTGGTGTCTTGAAAAAATGGTCGGTGAGGAAATGAGCTGCAGTGCAAAGGACTAAAAGAGGCCACAACTAATCTCAGCGATGTTGCAAAAGAAGGAGAAGAAGTCAAGGAGGAAGACATAACTTAGAGGGGAAGATAGGAGGGACATGGCATGGACACTTAAAAAAAAGAATCTCAAAAAACTCTTGCCCAAAGTCAAAGCCATCCAAAGGCAGGCCATATGCCATCAAGGGCAGGGACATGCAGCAAAGCTTGCCAAAAGTGATCCCCGCTGAAGGCCAAAACAGGTAAGAAGGACTTACAAACACTCTGGAATGGAGATACCATCAAAGGAATTGCAATTGGAGGAGAAAAAAAAGGAATTTGGGAAATTTAGAGACTACAAGAAAATGGACCGGGATTCCCAGCCCTCAGTGCTGACCCAAAGCCATTCCCAGACCTCAGTGCTGACCCAAAGCGATTCCCAGACCTCAGTGCTGACCCAAAGCCATTCCCAATCCCCAGTGCTGACCCAAAGCCATTCCCAGACCTCAGTGCTGACCCAAAGCCATTCCCAATCCCCAGTGCTGACCCAAAGCCATTCCCAAGCCTTGCTGGTGACCCAGAGCCATTCCCGGCAGGAAGGGGCTGCGGCTGCCCGGCTGCTCCATCCCTGAGCGCTGCTGCCATCTAATGCCCACGGCCGGCGCCCCGCAGCAACATTTGGGAGCTGAGAGAAGGAGAATGACCCTCCTCCGTTCAGAGGTGCGGTTTGTGCGGGGAAATGATGCTCCTTTCCCGGGCACCAGCCTGATGGATACCTGCGAGCCGTGGGAGCATCCAGCAGGGAGGCAGGGCAGGCTGGAGTGGTTTTTGTCAGTTCTTTTGGCTGAGGACAGCTGAAAATGGCAGGAAAAACACCCTCCAGCTCACCACAGCCGGGGGATTTCATCCTGATGGGGCTCCCTTTTTCTGCCAGGGAGGGAGAGATGATCTCTTGGATAAAATAATATAATAAAATCCTAGAATTATTTGGGTGGGAAGGGATCTTAAGGAACACCTTGTTCCTACCTCCTGCCACAGGCTGGTGGCTGGATAGGAGATCTGTGTATGGAGAAGGGAATTTTTTCGAGTCAGATTTTCATCAATCTCTATATCTGAGAAGTGTTGATATCTGTAATCACTTTTTAATTTATTTAGTACTCATTGAGGCAATCGGGGCAGGTTCCTTCCATTGTAACCTCTGCAGAAGGTTTATTTTTTGCCACTTTTTTTTCAATATTCACAGTCACCACTCCCCAAAATAAGCATGGGTGGATATGAAATGGATTAAAAACCTGCTCTTGTCCTTCCCAAACACCCTCAGAGTGGGTTCTACCCTCCTGAGAACCTCCCAAGGGATTTTGGTGATTTCACATTTCCATGAAGGATGCAGAGGGCATGGGGTCTGTGTGGCTGGACACAAATAAACACAGAACATTTCACAAATTCAGTGGGGTTTTTTTCACAAATAAACACAGAATTTGGAGGTCACAGCATTCAGGGTGTCCTCTGTCCTTTGGAAAGTGCTTTTTTGCTGCTTGGGGCGGGGTGAGGAGGGCAGGGATGAAGGCTGCGGGTACCTCTGGGGCTGATGGGGTCCCATGGGACCCACCCAAGGCACTTCCCGATGACCATGCCCAAAATCAAGGCTGGATTTCCTTTAGTGGCCTTAAAGAATTTTACCTGTGTAAGGTAATTCTTTACCTTAAAGAATTTTACATGGTGCTCCTGGTGGGAGCTCCTGGGCATTGTGCCAGCCAGCTGACCCCAAAATCACACAAAAATCATGGAACTGGGCATTGAAACAGTTTGTGGCCTCCAGGCTTACTTCCAAAGTAGGAGAAAAGCTTTTTTCCTTTATTTTTTACTTCACCACTCTATAACCCTCATTTTCACACATACCTCTGGTGGCCACAGGACATCCATCCACTGTTTCTGAAACTTCCCTTGTACCTCCTGCCAGGAAACCACTTTTTTAAAAATCTGTTGGATGAGCCCAACACAAAAAGATGTTTTCTCCAAAACTTGACGAGCAGATATTTATATTTTTTGGATTAAGCTCACCGTGAAGGAATGGTGACCTCGTCCTCTGTGAGGACAGGGCCACACCATGGTTCTGCAGCAAAGGGGACCTTTGAGGGGGTGTTTGGATGGGGCTGTGGGGATCAAGCTGTGCCACCCTGTGCCCTGGTGCTGGCCAAGGCTCCCTGGTGCCCTGTCCCCTCCCAGCAGGGCGTGCACAGGGATTAGGTAACACCAGCTCTGTGTTTGGGGCCTGAGTGCTCCTTTCAATTTAGCTTAACTGGGTGAGGAATTGACTTAAACTAGATTGATATAAGCCACTCTTAAAAGATTTAAGCCCCACCGTAAGAGGATGTGCTCATGGGTTTACACTGTATTAACCCAGGCTTTTAAATAACAGCTCCAGGCTAGGTCTATACTTGGTTTCTATACCAAATTATCGCAGCTCAGGCCTGCCTGGTGTTTTAATTGAATCAGTGAGAAATGTTCATGTGGATTCACTCACACTGGTGGGGAATTGTCTTACAGTGGGAGAGCTCTGGGATCATCCAGCTCTCCCAAGAGTGGGAATGAGGAGGGCTGCATGCTCAGAGGAGAGAGGGTCTGGCAGCACAGGGAGTGCTTAAAGTATTTTAATCAGCAGGGAGAAAAAAGGGAACCAATACTTCAATTAAAAAAAAATAAAATTAACCTCCTTCACTTTTTTTTCCCCTGTGGTCAGCAGCCCCTGAAAAGGAGGGAGAGATATCCCAATTTATCCAGGACACTTGGCTGGGATGGAGCAGCAATTCCTGTTGGGGGGTGGTTTCCCCACAGTTTTGAGTTCTAAACCCAGCGATTTCGGCCAACACTTGGTTTTAACACCCTGCCCATGGCTGTGCCAGCATCTCACCCTGTCTCAGCTCTGGCTGAGGGTGATGCTGGTGCCACAATGGGGCAAAGCCAAGCTCAGCTGCAAACCCAGCAAGTTTTGGCTAATCCCTCTCCTAGCACAGCACATCCCTTGCACCAACACGCTGCTGCTCTCTAATAGCATTAATAATTCTCCCTTTATTTCTCACTCAAACACTCTTGGAAGGATCATCCAATTTAAATCACAGCTTCTCTAGTTAGCGCGTGTCACCACGAGAGGGCAATAAATCATCTAATTACAGTGATGGAGCCGCTGTCCTTCCACAAAGCCACCCATGAGGAACTTAAATGGATTTTAAACATTAATATAATAGGCATTTAGTGAAGAATGGGAAGGGAAAAGAACATTTTAAACAAGCCAGCAGGTTCCCCTGAATGTATTCGGGATGCAGGGCTCGGATTGGCCACCAAAACCATCCTGATGTGCTGGAATTAAAACCGGGGAGGGGAGCCCTGCCTCTTTGAGATGCTAATTCAGGTAAAAGCTCATTTTGAGGAGTGCAGACGTGCTGACCCTAATGATTCGGAGCTGTTTGGAGAGCTAATGGAGGGTTACTAATTTCAAAGCATATCAATCTCATAAAAAGTGAAAGGAGATGGTTCCTCACTCGGCTGTCCTGGGGGATGTCTGGGGGCTCCCTGGCCCCTTCCTGAGCCCTCCACAGGCCAGAATGCTCTGCTACATCCACTGCTAAGGCCTGGCCCCATGGAAACCAAGGAAAAACCCCTTTATCCCCCAGGCTGATGCTGGCAGGAGCAGGGACTCTAATCCTGGCACTCTGACCCCAGCCAGGGGGGTGTTTTTGCTGTAAAATGGTCCCACTCCCTGCTTTATCGCCCAGGGTGAGGTGGCAGGGTCTTGGTGGGTGTTTTGTGGCCCCAAATGCGGCAGGAGCTGACAGTTCCCACCTCTCTTGGGAGGTGTTTTTGTGGTGACCTTGGCTGGTTTCTTGAGGGGCAAGAGTGGGAGTTGTCACTGAATCAGCCAAATCTTGTCTTGGCCTTCATCATTCTCCTCAATGTCCTTGTGATGAGTCTTCCCAGTTTCCACATCTACCCACCAGGCAGGAGCAGAAATCCGTCAGAAACAGCCATTCAGGAGGTGTGGGAGGTTTATGGGCTGCAGTACAAGATGTTGCTGGCATTTTGGGGTTATTTAATCCCTTTTATTTGACTTTCCATGCTTGGATGGATAAGACACCAGGCTGGTGCACCTGTGACTTTTGGAGATGGGGAGAGAGCGGAGCTTTTCTGCAGGAATCCAACACAGACCTGGATGAAGCAAGGTCAGAAATGAGCAGTTACAAGTTCTCAAAGCCCAGGGCTTCTGGGTACATTTAGGAGAGCAAAATATGAAATAAAGAAGAGAAAGCAGCAGTGTTGGGGGCTGGGTGTGAAGGCAGAACAAATCACAGCCTAAGGCGGATGGGACAGCAAAGAAAAACATATTTGGGGTGTTTATTACAAAGAGAGTCCCATGTGAGACCTGGCAGGGACTGGTCCTGCCTTGCGTGCTCCTACCAGGCTTGAGGGAAGCCTTGTGTCCAGCTCAGGGCTTCAAACCCTTGCGAGCAACTTGCAGGGAGCCCAGAGGGAAGGAACAGAAGTGAGGTGAGGGAAGATGGGCTACGAGTCTCCTGGAGTAGTGTGAGAAATGGATTTGTAAGGGATTCTCAACATCTGACAGAAAGCTCACACAGCCTTGCACATCTGTGTGCAAACTCTGAGATGCAAACCCTGTGCTGACCTAGGAAGGCCATGGAATAGAGAGGACTTTGTTGAGAGAGACTGAACTAGAAATGAGTTTCAACAAGTTTTCAAAATACAGCCTTGCAAAAAGACCAGATATTTTAGAGAATTAGGGCTGTGAAAGATGCATTGTAGCAGGACTATGTGGGGTAAAAAATTTAAGTGATTGGTGTTAGAAGTAATAGCAGCATCATGTGGTAAAAGCCAATAGGTGACCCTATGAAAAACATTTATAAGGTATTGTGAGCAGGAAATAGGTTGGCTTCTGACAGACTGGGGTTGAGTTTTACATCTCTTACATCTCACTCTTCATCGAGACTGATAATGGAATAAAATCTTTTAAAACACCTCTCAGTTGCCCCGCCTCTGAAAAGCTGGGAATAATCCAACAGAGCAGGATTTGACTCTCCCGTTCCTTGGGGAAAGGTCAAAGCTGCACTCGAGGAAAAACTCAGCTGGTTTGAGTTGGAAGAGCAATGACACGGTGAGGGGAGCACGTGCAGCCTCTGCCTTGGAGCCTTCCAGAACAGGGAGCTCCAGGGGAGGGACTGGGCCATTCGGACCTTCTCCACTTCGTGTCCAAATGGCATCAGCTGCATCCTGGGGCCAGAGCTGGGGAGGGCTGGGAAATGCTCCCTGCGATCCCCTCTGGAGCTCTCGTGCCGCTCTGGATGTGGCTCTGGATGTGGCTCTGCACAAGGCTGGTGTTGGCCATAAACCATGAGGAACAGCACTGAAGCCAAGGTTAATCTGGCAACCAGACCCACAGCACAGCCAGTGCTGCAGGAGAAAGGAAAAGCTGCCAGCAGGAGAAGGAATTGGGACAGGATATTCCTGCTCTGAGGAGGTACCAGGGAACATTACCAGGGGACACAGGAAGCCCATGTTAAAGTTGTCTTGAAAAATAAGGGGATGACAAGAACTGAGGGTCACCACAGCAAGTCCTGATGTAAAGGTTTAAGGAGCTGAAGAAGGTTGTGGGCTCAAACACAGATTTATCCTGTGTGCTGGTATCCATCCACTGTGGAAGTCATGGTCACCATGGGGGTCACCTGGCTCCTCCTGGCAGCATTTTCCAGCCTTTTCCACTGGAATGAGCAATGGGATGGAGGAGAACAAGGCAGTTCAGGTGTGGTGTGGGTGATGGACACCCTTGCAGGTTGTTTGCAGCAGTCCTGGGTGGATATTTCCCTGGATTTCCCCTGGACCAGCAGTGGCACGTTCAGTCCTGAGCAGAGCATGAAACAGGGGAAGGGGAACATGGAGCCACAGAGCCCAGCCAAGTTCTGCACTGATTTTCATAACTAATAAAGATCCGCTATGAATATGAGATTGAAAGGCCTCAAAGCTGATTAAATCTGTTTGATATTTGTGGGTTTCCTCCCCCTCCCTCCCCTTTGTTAAAGGACAGTCTCCTCCTTCAAAGTGAGTGATGGTCTAAACTCGTAATGCCGATTATTGCTGAGATTCTCACACAAATGTGGTGGGGAGAAGGGGGGGAAGAATAAAAATCCCTGTAGGGTAGTTTAAAGTCGGCGTGAGTAGTGTGTAATCTACCCAACAGGATTGATCCAGGTCAGGCATTAAAGGCTAAAATGGATTAAACAAAAGACATTCCCCTTGTAACAAGAAGGAAAAACTTCAAAGGTGGGATTTGTTCTTGTTATGACAAAGGAAGTGGATTTACCAAGTGCCTGGGGGCACACACCCCTCCGCGGCTTTCAATTTGCTCGAGTTGCTCTGAAGAAACAGGACAAAATGCGTGGGGGTTTTCGCCGTGTGCCGGGGCCCTCCCCGGGCTAGGAACGCTGGGTTAAGAGGATCGGCTTGGCATCTCTTCTTCTTGTTTTGTTTTGTTCGTTCTTTAGGGAAAAAAAAGGGGAAAAAAATAGGAAGGGAAGAAAAAAAAAAAAAAAGAAAGGGCGGGGTGGGAATAACAAAAGGAGGGAGAAAGGGAGGGTTGGTGTGTCAGAGAGATGGGGTGGGTGAGGGTGGTGGGGACAGGTGGGATGGGATGGGATGTGGGAGTTTCAAAGCAAAGGATGACCCAGGTTGTCCCAGACAGGGCTGGAGAAGGGGCTGGTCCTGTTTGGAATACCAACCACCCTCTGCACGAAGATGCCTTTTCCCTCCTGTTCCCACGGCCAAGGTGGGTGCTGATTGTCCCCGAGCAGTGGAAATCCAGCTCTGCATGGACCACGAGGGAAGGGGATGGGACCTTCAGGCCAACAAACCTCCCCAGGCCAACCAATCTGCCCTGGTCCCCAGGTGAGCGCTACAGCCACTTGTTTTCACAAGATTTGCACCCTGCTGGGGTAGGGGGGAGAGGATTATTCTTTTCTTTCTTGTTCTTGAACCCACTCCAGGGCAAAGCTAATTCTCCTCCCTGGCTGGGAAAAGGCACCTGGCAGTAGCCATGGTGACAGCAGGGCATGGTGGCAACCAGTGCCTGCAGAAACATTCCCTCCATCTCCCCCAGGTCCTGCCACCGCTGCAGGGGACACGCTGGGACACCAAACACCTGCAGGACTCTGCCAGGAGACCCCCATGACACTCCAAACCTATCCAGAACTCACCCAGGAGACCCCCATGACACTCCAAACCTCTCCAGGACTCACCCAGGTGACCCATGACACTCCAAACCTTTCCAGGAGAGCCATGACATTCCAAACCTCTCCAGGACTCACCCAGGAGACTCATGACACTCCAAACCTCTCCAGGACTCAGCCAGAACACCCATGACACCCCAAACCTTTCCAGGACTCACCCAGGAGACCCATGACACTCCAAACCTTTCCAGGAGAGCCATGACACCCCAAACCTTTCCAGGACTCAGCCAGGAGACCCCATGACACTCCCAACCTTTCCTGGCATGGTGCTTCCACAAAGCCTGAAGTGCTCCTTGGTGCACCCAAATCTGGAGCATCTCCAGCTGGGCTGGGCAGGGATGTTGGGCAATCCTGCAGAGGTGCTGGATGGTGGGAACCTGCAGGCTTCCATGGTGTCTGGTGTCTCTAATTGCTTGAATTCAAACTACAGCTTCTTTGGAACCCAAGCTGTGTGATTTTGAGCTGTTTCTTGAAGGGAACAAGCCCCACACTCTAACCTGTGTGATCACATCCAGGTTAAGTTGAATGTGCCCATGAATGTGTACAAGTTTTCCACACTAAAGCCAGGTTAATTCTGTTAGGAAGTGGATCCTCGCTCTGGTGCAGCACAGGGTTGTGGTATTTCTATCTAATTAGCCAGGTAATGCAATTAGAAAATCAGGTATAAGCTGACATCAAGAGGGGAGGTCCCCAGGTTTGCACAGCAACAGGACTACGGCGATTAAAGGTGCCACACTCAATTATTGACACGTGAAAGCATCTTTGGGAAAACTCCATCCCCACCCACATTCTCTGTGGTAACCACCAGGTCTGAGCTGCAGCTCACTGCTTTGGGGACAGAGAAGGATTTTATGAGAGCCTGGAGGGACAGGACAAGGGGGAATGGATTCAGACTGGCAGAGAGCAGGGTTGGATGGGATATTGGGGAGGAATTGCTCCCTGTGAGGTGCTGAGGCCCTGGCAGAGGGTGCCCAGAGAAACTGGTTGCCCCATCCCTGGAATTGTCCCAGGATAGGGCTTGGAGCATCCTGGTCTGGTGGAAGGTGTCCCTCCTGAGGGAGGTGGGAACAAGATGAGCTTTAAGGCCCAACCCAAACTATTCTGGGATTCTATGAACACGAGCTCCTTCTCCCAGGGTGTCTGGCAGTGGAGCTGACTCAGCTCTTCAGGGCCTTCTGCTTGGGCTCAGCATCTTCCTCAGGAGACCTTCCAGGCACAGGATGTGAGGGACAGGGATCACCTCTGGCTGTGAAGGACACCTCAGGACAGATGGGGATAAACAGCAAATAAAGGTGCTCACAGTCAGCACAGAGCCCCTTTCCTTTTCCTGCAGCACAGTTATTCCCACAGAGCATGGCCAAATCCCTTTAAACACAAGAGGGACTCAGCCAGGAGAATTCCAGGTTCCTGCTGAGGTGAGGACAAATGATGGAGCTGTGGATCCCCTCAGGAGCCCAGGCAGGTCCAAAGGAACACCCCTGGCTGGGAAGCAGTGACCTGGCAGAGCCATGGAGGCGGAGAAAAGGTGTGAATTCACCACTCCATGCTTAACTTCTGACCTCAGCAGCAGCTGCAGAGGGTGGTGGCTGGTCCTTCTCTGACACAGCCCTCTGGCAGCTTTGGCCTAATGCACTTGTATTTAACCATGTCTGTGCCAAGCTTCAATGGCAGAATAATTTATTTCCATTTGAAGGAGCTGTGGACAGATTCCTGCTGTGCTTTGTCCAGCTCCATGGCTCTCATCCCTCTTTAGGAGGTTCTGAAAGTTCTTTATTGTGTCCTTATATGCCCTGAGCTTTGCTGGGGCTATCAGCTGCCTTTGGTGGCTGCATGGACAGACGGGGACATGGGGCGGTCTCTCTGCCAGGCCTGTGACTGAGATACCCCACACAAAGCCTGGTTGTCGGAGAGCTGAGCTGGTCCAGGTCACCCCGTGCCTCAGTTTCCCCCCTCTAGAGCAGGGGTGCTGCCACACAGGTGGGACAAGGGGTGAGATGGGACGGGAAGTGGGAGTTTCAAAGCAAAGGAAGACCCACACAGTCCTTCCTTGCTGCCTTCTCCAAGAGAGGACAAGGCACCCCATGGCCCATTAACACCCTCCCACACCATCTCTCTGCAATACCTCATACTCTGGGGTCTTCTTAGGGGTCTCAATTTTATAGTGAGATCCTGGAAGTCTTTTCACACCAAATCAGAGAATCACTTACGTTAGAAAAGGCCTCCAATATCGTCAACTCCAACCTCTGGCTGACCACCACCTTGTCAACCAGACCAGAGCACTGAGTGCCATGTCCAGTCTTTTCTGGAACACTTCCAGGGATGGTGACTCCTGGCCAGCCCATTCCAATGCCTGACAACCCTTTCCATGAAGAAACTCCTCTTGATGACCAACCTGAACCTTCCCTGGTGCAGCTTGGGGCCGCTTGCTCTCATTCTGCCACTGGTTCCTTGGGAGCAAAGCCTGACCCCACCAGGCTGCACCCTCCTGGCAGGGCGCTGTGGAGAGCACAAAGATCCCCCCTGAGCCTCCTTTTCCCCAGGCTGAGCCCCCCCAGCTCCCTCGGCTGCTCCTCACACTCCTTTCTCTCTCCAGTCCTGCATCTCATGGCAGGGCAGTGGGCATGGGCTCAACCCCACTGACCCCAAACGTGTTCCAGGTGGTCTCTCCTCACTCCCAGCTCACTCCAGGCTGTGAAAATCCCCTCTACCTAAGCCACACCATTGCACAACCTCTTTCTTTGCATTATCCCAGCACCTCCCAATGCACTGGGGCCCCCACACATCATCCCATTGGGAGCCCCCTGAGGGCTGGCAACTCCTCCGTCCTCTGCAGCTCTCCCACCTCCTGCTCCTTTACAGGATTCTTGGAAATCCTGCTGGGTTTTGTTTGGGTTTTTGCAAACACCCCCTTGCCTGGGTGTTTCTTGCTCTCCTCCCCATTTTCTGCTCCCTTGGAAGGGGCTTGGCACGCTCTGAAAGAGACAAGCGTGAGTTCTCCGTCTCCACAGGTGAGCTTTCTGCTCTGGGATCAGCAAGGAGCCCTCACACACAGGAGAACACTCCCCTGACTGCGCTCTGCCACCGCCAAAGCTCTTCTTGGCACCGGGTGCTCAGTGCAGTCAGCTTGAAAAAGGGGGGAAAACAACAAAAAACGAGCAAAACGCGGAGTTCGTGGGGCAGCGGGGGGAAGACAAGAGGTGGTGCTAAAAGAGCAGCAGGGCAGGGATGCTGGGCACCACGGGGCAGAGGATGAGGGGACAATTCCCCCATGGCCATCTGTAAAAACCCATTTGGGCTGTTTTTATAGGAAGCGAGGTGGTAAAACTACATTCGCTAGCAAATAATTTAAATATTGCCAGTCACGTCACATTGTGGTTGTTTGGAAATAATTATATCCATATCACAGACAGTAAATAATAGATGTGCTTTCACTAACATTTTATTCATGTTCTGTTTTAATATGGCAAACTTAGAAGTAATTTAATCTCCCAGTAAATTGAACTGGTAGGGGGTTCTTCACACAGAAGATTGCAAGTTATTAATTCCAGGCAGTCTTCATCTTGTACAATTAGTCACTGTTTGCAGCTGGAAATGTTTTATTAATTTTCCATAGCAGTTGATTTTCCACAGTTTTCTCAGTTTAAATTAAGCAGTAAGAGCCGCTGTTTCTTCTTAAATAAATTTCCTTTCCACAAAAATACATGCCTCTGGCTATGTCAATTTTCCCGTTTGATTAAAGTGCCAGCAGGCAATTAATAACTTAATGCATTTTAAAGTACTTTTGGAAAAGTAATTTGAATAGCCAAACTTGTATATTTGAATTGATTGTTGCAGAAGATTTAACACACATTCTTAAATCACAGAACCTTGTAAAGGACAAATGAAGAGTTGCAGAAGAAGCAGCCACCATCCAACACTGTCTCCTGAAAACAGAGGGATCTTCTAAGTCTCCTTCTCTTCTGGGGTTGTCACCCAAATTTCGGTCCTGGGAGAGGGATTGGGGTTGGGGTTGGGGTTGGTTCATTGGAAGCTTCAAGGGAAGGGATTTGCTGCCTTGGCTGAGCTCACTGGAGATGAGGTCCTTGGGAAGCCCTGGGGAAAGGACCTGCTCTGGTAAATAATTGTCCCTGCTCTGGTAAATAATTGTCCCTTCTCCTCTACACGGACTGGGACGTTCCCAGCTCCCATGGAGGCTCCCACTGGCAGCAGGAATCTGCTCTCAGGTGGGTCCTTGTGGTGATTCAGACCTCATTTCATTGCACATCCATCACAGAATTGTTTCAGCTGGAAGGGACCTTAAACATCCCCTGATTGCAGCCACTTCCATGGGCAGGGACACCTTCCACCTGATGAGGTTGCTCCAAGCCCCATCCAACCTGGCTTGGAATTCACTTGGAGGGATGGGGCAGCCACAGCTTCTCTGGGCATCCTGTGCCAGGGTCTCACCACCACCACAGGGAATAATTTCTTCCCAATATCCCATCTAAACCTACTCCCTTTTAGTTTGAAGCCATTCCCCCTTATCACTTCATGCTCTTGAAAAAGTCTCTCTCCCTCTCTCTTGAAGGCTCTCTCCAGGCACTGGAAGGCTGCACTTAGGTCACACCAAAGCCTTCTCCTTTCCAGGCTGAGAATTCCCAATTCTACCAGTCTTTAGACATCAAGAATTTCATCATAGCCAACCTAAACCTGCCTTCTGCCAATTCAAAACCATTCCCTCTTGTCACCTTGATTTTTTAAAGTTTTTCTAAGCCTTCTGATGTTTACATTCTTGTAACAAACTTTCTTACACACTTTCTGTAAATAACTTATTGTTTTACATTCTTTTACGGAGGAGGAGAAATTTGATGGACTGTTGGTTTGTCCAGTGTCATTGGAGAGGTGGCACCGTCACCCTCCAATCCACTGTCACTTTTATAAATCTATAAATGTTGGAGTCGGAAAATAAACTTCCCTTTTTACCTTGAGAACAGCAGTGTGTCCGTGTCATGTTGTTTTGTGTCTTATAGTGACACCCCCTTGTCCTGTCCCTATTTGTCGGGGTCTCTCACTGCTCAGAGTGACCCCGAGAAAGTTCGAAAGTCTCTTTTCCCAGCCTGGCGGTCAAAGAAGGAGTCAGAGCTCTTAATTTCTTGGTCTCAAGTTTGTTTATTGTGTCTTATCTATAAAATTCTTTCTCCTGTCCAGCTGAGGTCCATCCAGCAGGACAGCCCAAGGCACTCTGCCTGCCCCCAGGGCAGTGTTATGTCTTTATACTAAAAACTACATGTACAATATTTACAAATACTTTCCAATACCTATCACCTATGTTAGACAGTGAGCTGCTACTCTAAACCAATCTGTAAGTGCCAACATCACAGCAGAAGATGGAGGCCAAGAGGAAGAAGGAGAAAGTCTGGAGACATCCAGATCCCTCCATCTTGCCCCCCGAACCTCCATTCTAGAAACCCCAAAGTTCTACTTTTTCACCCTGTGATAAATTCACTATCATTTTACTTGATTTGTCATGGCTTGCAGATCTTCATCTAAGGTTGGTAACTTGCTCCAAAACCACACAGGCATTTTGGGCTCTGTGCCAGGGTCTCTGAGCCCCCTGGCAGGGCTCTTGGCTGCTCAGGACAGCCAGAGGGATGTCCTGGGTCCTGACACCTATCTGCTTGTGTAAAAAGTCAATCTCCATGTTCGTCTCCATGCTCATGGTTATATCCATGCCCTTTCCCACGCCTGTCCATGGTCAGGCTCAGCAGGAGCAGCTCAGCACGAGCCCCTCCTGTGATTCCAGCCCTTCCCTCACACAGGAACAGGGACTCAAAAGGCCACCTCACCCACTCCTGGCTCTCAGGTGGGATCAGCAACCTCCAGACTGGAGAGATCTTTGTCACTGGCTCATGAGACCCCACCACATCCCCATGGCACCCAGCCAGGCTTTGCTGCCCTTCCAAGGACTCTGTCCTTGGCTGTCCTTTGGCTGGACAGTGTTCAGGCAGAAAGGGACCTGGTCAACAGCCGGTTGAACATGAGCCAGCAGTGTGCCTTGGTGGCCAAGAAGGCCAATGGCTCCTGGCCTGGATCAGGAATGGTGTGGCCAGCAGGACAGGGAGGTCATTCTGCCCCTGTACCTGGCACTGGTGAGGGCACACCCTGAGTGCTGTGTCCAGCTCTGGCCCCTCAGCTTGGGAAGGACCTTGGGACACTCGAGCACATCCAGAGGGGATAATGAGGCTGGAGAGGGGCTGGGAACACAAACCCTGTGAGGAGCCCCTGGGGGAGCTGGGGGTGCTCAGCCTGGAGAAGAGGAGGCTCAGAGGTGCCCTTATTGCTCTCTACACCTTCCTGGAGGGAGGCTGCAGACAGGTGGGGTCGGTCTCTGACAGAACCAGAGGACACAGGCTCCAGCTACGGCAGGGAAGGTAGAGGTTGGATATTAGGAAGAAATTCTTCACCAAAAGAATAATAAAGCACTGGAATGCTCTTGCCAGGGAGGTGGTGGGATCACCATCTCTGGATGTGTTTAAAAAAAGACTGGACATGGCACTGGGTGCTGTGGTCTGGGTGAGGTGTTGGGGCACAGTTTGGACTCAATGATCTCAGAGGTCTCTTCCAGCTTCATCATTCTGTGATTCTGTGATTCTGTGATTCTGTCCTGGCTGTAGCTCCCACTGGATGGGTTTTCCCTGGAAGCTGTGTGCAGGGGTGTGCTGAGGTCATGGCAGGCAGGACAGAGGGGCATTTCTCCTCCCACACCTGACACCCTGATCCAGCAAAGCCCTTAAGAGCCCTCATAAATACAACCAGATAAACACCCCCTTTGAGTCGTGGCATTATTCCTCTGCTTGCCTTAAAGCAGGCGCTTAAAGACTTTGTTGGATTGGATTTGAAATGCTTTAGCCCTTGTCTTTATCTGCCTTAAAATCAGTCTTGGAATAAGGGCTGTCTTGTATTTGTTACTCATTTCAAGACATCAACAATCCCATCAACGTTTCCTCTTTTTTGCAGAATTTGAGGAATGCTGTGGCATCACCCAACTGTCAGGAGCTGAGGGCACCACGAGAGATAATTGTGAATTTCACCTGCTGCATCCACCAATTGGAAAGAAATTATTTTTCTCAATGCTGAGCTGACTTTTCTGACCATCTGTGTAGACCTGGAGCCAAGTGTGAGGTGGCATGAGGAGAAGGGGTGGGTGATTCATGTTGTGGCTGTCAGTGCTTCACACATCTGAGAGCACAACGTGCCCCAGCTGAGAACTTCAATCCACTTAGTGCCAGATAAAATGGCAGCTGTGTTGGATTGATAAAAAATAATAATCCTGATGAAATAATAGGATTAATATGCCAGCTAGTGCTGTTTAACCAAAAGGTCATTTTGACAGAGGTAACTTTTATCAGGAAGCATCAAAATATCAGATTCCTTTTTGCTTTTTTTGAGGAGAGGGCACTAATAAGACAAAGTGGGGATGTTGAACGTGCCAGGACTTTTCTGGGCTGTGGCATTTGGCTGGAAGCAGCTGCCAGTCTGCAAAGAGCAGGTTCTCAGCTCCAGGGACATCGTGGCCAAAGCTCAGCCATGATCAGCACCAGGCTCTGTGTCCCAGCTGAGAAACTCACCCTCAAACCACATTCCTTCAGATGAACTCTCAGGGGTTTTATTTTTCTCTAATTTCCTGCAACGGTGGGGTTGTTTCTGGTTTCTCCACTAACAAACACCTTCTTGCTTGTCTTGAAAACCCAGTTTAGCATCACTCCAGGTCCCACCTGCCCCTGGTGACCTGTCTGGTCCCCTTGGGCAGCCTTGGCTCTCCAGGGACTGCTTAGACTTTGCCAGTACTGACAGCTCTGCCTTTCCTCCCTCAACTGGCTTAGTGCCCATCCTAAGGATGATGGGGCTAAAATACATACAAATGAAAAAGAAAAAAAAAAGGTTGTAAAGCTCTGCTCCTAGCCTGGGGCTGTGGCAGAAGGAGAAAAGTTGATTGGGAGGAGTAAGTCTTTAATTGTGTGTCTCCCTTCTGCTGGCGGCTTTGCTGGATCTCCACTTCTCTGCTGTCCCACCAAGCCTGGCCTGCAACCCTGGAATTGCCCAGTGAGTCTCATGTCCCTCCTGGGGGAGGGACCCTGCTGCCAGGGGACTCTGGGCTCTCCATCTGTCCTTGCTGCACCATGCTCTGTGCTTTTCCCCTCCTCTGAAGGCCAGGGTGGTGTCCTTGAACCTCCTGTGCCATGGGCACCATGTCCAGGGATGTCGCTGCTGGCTTCCCCACACCATGAGCAGCCTGGTGAGCTGGAGGTGTGTGGTGTTTGTGAGGTCCCCAGGATGAGGTGAGAGATGGGAATTTGACTCCTTGTTCTCGGAAAGCTGATTTATTATTTTATGATATGATATTATATTAAAGCATGCTATACTAAAACTATACTAAAAGAAAGAGAAAGGATACATCAGAAGGCTTCACAAGAATGATAAAAACCCGTGACTCCTCAGAGCCTCGACACAGCTGGGCCATGACTGGTCATTAAATTAAAACAATTCACATGTTTGGATAAACAGTCTCCAGACCACATTCCAGAGCAGCAAAACATGGAGAAGCTGAAGCTTCCCAGGAGAAAAAATCCTGGAGAAGGGATTTTTCAGAAAATATCACGGTGACAGAGGTGTCCCTGCCCACGGCAGGAGGGCTGCACTGGGTGATCTTTGAAGGTCCTTTCCAACCCAAGCCATTCTGTGATTCTATGATTCCACGACAGCTTGGAATGCTCTGTCAGCCTCAGGCCCCGCATTTTTGGAAGCTCCTTGGCAGTTCAGGAGCAGAGCTGGGGGGCTGTCTCCTCCTTTCCTGCTCCACCTGTCACCTCCCTGCTGCTCAGGGTGCTTTGTGCCTTTCTGGGTGTGCACCCTCCAGCAGAGCCCAGTTAAAACCAGAGCACCCCAGTTCAGTGAGCGAGGGGTGGAATTGCTTTATTTTTACCTTTTGAAGCAAGAGGTGGTTTACAGCAAAATCCAGAAGTGGGTTTTCTCCTGGATTTGGCTGCTGAAGTGTGGGGCTGTGCTGTTTCCATCCCAGGAGCTGCTCTCCCACTGCTCCCATATCGAATGCAAACAGGAGCTGTGGGAGGCCAGCCCGTCTCTAACTGCGTGAATCCATCTGAAGGGAAGAGACAAAATCCCCAAATCTCGAAATAATGAAAACAAAGATATCCAAGTAATAAAATCTGTGAGAAGCACAAAGACAACATAACTCAGATCTCAGCTGGCTCAAAGAAAGTGTCCATTAACAAGGGATTAGCGGGAGGGAAGTACACAACCAGTCAATAGGAAGTGAAAACACACCACACAGTCACCTAATATCACAGCCCAGTGCAGGGTTAGGATGAAGGATGTGTTGGTAAAGTCAGAATAACAGCTACTCCAGAATCTATCAAATAATAAAAACAAATAAATGCTGCCAAACCTTCAAACCTGCCTTTGCTATGGAGCGTGGTTCTTAAAAAACCTTGAAAAACAGATATTTGGTGAGGATTTTTTGGTTTTGTTTGGTTGGTTTTTTGTTGGTTTGTTTGGTTGGTTGGTTTTGGTTTTGGTTTTTGTTTTTTGGGGTTTTTTTTGGGGTTTTTTGGGGGGACTATTTCCTCACAGATTTGGACCTTTGGGGTGCCTTCTTCACACAAACAGGAATAAAAAATGAGTGACATTGGTTATGTTCTCCCCACTGCTGTTTTTCAGCTAGGCTGTAAGGGTCCCAAACTCTTCCTTCCCGAAATTGCATTATAATCACTTGTTTGGAAGGAGCTGGTGGTTTGTGGAGTATTTCTTCAAAAGCAGTGCAGGAGCAAGGGCTGTGTAATTAGATATGCAGAGAGCGTAGCGTGTGTGGGTGATCCATTCATTTGGAGTCATTCACACACTTGCACTTCCATCGTTATTTAGAGATTAAACCAGTTCAGCTCCTTAGTGCTCACATCTGCCCAACACCCCCGTGGACTGCAGGCACTGGGGTACCTCCTGAAGCCACAAAATATTAAACCCCATCCCAAAATGCTGCTCTAACATGAGTGTTCACAAGCGAAGCCTTATTTTAGTAGCTCTGGGTTTTAGCTGCTCCGTGTCAGGAGAGGCTGGGTGGTGCCCAACACCCCTCCATGGTGATTCACAGCCCCCTGGGGGGGTCAGCCCAGCTGCATGGGAAACAGGGCCAGGTTCTAAATAGGGGCTTAATCTGAGTTAAAATTAAATGGGCTTAATCTGGTCTTAATCTGAAATAATACCTCCGGTGTTCTGGATGTGTTGGCAGAGGGCTGGCAGGACCAGGCACTGTCCTTCAGGAGCCCTGGGCAGTGCTGCCAGCCAAACTGCCTGGGCCAGCAGCACCCTGCTGCCTCCCAAAATGACCTCTGGGTCTCTGTGGCCACCAGCAGTAGTGGTGATCACACCCTCATCCTGACCACCCTCATCCTCACCACCCTCTGCAGACCAGAGATTCCTGAGCGCAAGACAGAAATCTGTTGGATTTGTAGGATTGTGAGCGCCCTCACAGGCTGCCCTGGAGCCTGTGGAACTCCAGAAGCAGTGCAGGTGCTGCTGAAGGTGGCACAGAGATGTGGGCCCAGCTGTGTGGGGTTGGCACATGCTGTCAGGGTCTCCTCAAGGCAGTGGTCACAGGGAAATGGAGCCCTGAGAGAAAGGCTGTGGCTGAGCTGCCCTGTCCTGCTGGATGCCTGGGAGAAAAGGAAACTGCAATGGGCACAGCAGGGAGGATGAAAGGAAGTGTGACAGGCCTCAGGGACAGGGTCACATTGGCAGGACCTTGGTGGGGCTCAGCCCAGCCCTGGATCAGACCCCTGCACCTCAAACATGAGCAAAAATAGCAAAAGGCTGTTTCAGGAGCAGATGGGAGGCCCTCCCGCCACCAAAGTCCACACATTCATAGGAGATCCTGAGCTGCAAGGGGACCACAGGGATCATTGAGAGCAGCTCCTGGCCCTGCACAGACACCCCAAAAATCCCACCCTGTGCCTGATAACAGTGTCCAAACACTCCTGGAGCTCTGGCAGCCCTGGGGCTGTGCCCATTCCCTGGGGAGCCTGGGCAGTGCCCAGCACCCTCTGGGGAAGAACCTTCCCTGATATCCAACCTAAACCTGCCCTGACTCAGCTTGATGCCATTCCCATGGCCAAAACCCAGTGAAAGCAAAAGGAGAGTTTTTAATTTCCTTATTGGAGCCCTTATCCACCCCAAAGCCATCTCAGCACCCATCAGAGGCACCAGCAGCTCCTGCCAAAAACCTTTCCCAGCTCTTCCAGCATCCCCCAGCGAGGGTAGGGTATGCACCCAAAGCCTTGCGTGCCTTGCCAGAGGATTTGGGCACCTCCAGCTCAGAGGTTTCTGCTCCCTGGGTTTGCAAACTTAAAGCAAAAATGTTTTTCAGGATGTGTGCCTTGAATCCTGCTCCAGCCTGGTGGATTTAGGTGAGCATTGGTCCCAGTGGCATCATCTGACATCAACTGGCACCTCTGTCAGCAGCTCTTGGGCTGGGGGAGAAGTTTCTCAGCTTTGCTTTGCTTTTTGCCTGGCAATTGGCATGCAAACACCCGCTCCCCAGAAAATAATGTACATTGTCCTGAGGATTTATGTGTTGCCAGCTGCAATTTATGAGATTCTGCAAGCTCTGCTGGTAGCTTTGTATACTGGAGGTTTCATTTGAGAGTCATCAGCCACAGATTATGACTGCAAGGGGTGCCTGTCTTTAATCTCATTTTTGAAGGAATAAATGTTATTAGTTTTGATGAATTAATGGTATTTAGGTGTGCAAGGTTAGCATGAATTAATGTCCACCTATTTCTGTTGTGTGCCTGACTATTGTAAAAGGACTCTGGTAAGCAATCTTTACACAGTCTCTTTTTTTCTTCCCCTTCATTCTTTTCTAATGCTCTTTTAGGAGCTTAAAAATAATGTTTGAGAATTCTTTTTTTCCTCTTTCTTTTTAAGTAAAAAGAAATATTGAAGATTTTCCCCTGGGTAGAGCTGACATTAACTTAGCCACTGCTGAGTCACGGAAGGCTAACAAGCATTTGGGAGCCCAACCAAAAGGCTCTGATTTATGGATGCTGCAGGTGGAGGAATAATTCATGGCACAGCTCAGCTTTCTGGGGAGGGCTGGCATTGCTGAGGATTGTGGATTTACTGGCTGATGGAAGAGCACCAGGAGAGGAGTTGCAGGGAAGCTGCCACCTCCAGAGTGGGTCACAGGAGTGCAGGGCACTGGGATCTGCTGCCACATGGAGCCAGGGACCACAATCCCCTTTATGAGCTGCTCACCTTCTGCTAAAACCATTTTGTTTTAGTTTTACCTTAGAATCCTTGAGCCACAGAATGGTGTGGCATGGAAGGAACCCTAGACACCATCCTGTTCCAAACCCCTGCCATGGGTAGGGATGCCTTCCACTATCCCAGGTTGCTCCAAGCCCTGTCCAACCTGGCCTTGGACACTCCAGGGATCCAGGGGCAGCCACAGCTTCTCTGGGCACCTGTGCCAGGGTCTCACCACCTTCACCCTCAAGCTATAACTTTTTCTGTATATCTAATTTAAATTTCCCCTTTTTCAGTTTAAACCCATTACATTCTTCTTAAACTTCCATGTTTTCCTCTGATCAGAATCAACCAGCCCTGACAATTACAAAACCTCATTTCCTTCATTTCCCCTGGCTGATTCATGATCATTGCAACCTGATTGTTTGTGCTCCATGCTGTCCATCAGATCAAGGCAAACGTGCTGCTTCTACTTGTTTGAGATGATTCTCTAGAACAACATCACTTTCATAGTGGGGCAAAAAAAAATCAGTACAAAAATTGGATATTTCATGTTCAAATGGTTGTGACAGGTCATGTTTTGAATTTCTGTGCGTGGGCTGAGAAGGTTTAACTCTGAAATGGGTGGACAGTGTGTTGAAGGTCCTCACTGCCACTCCATCCTTCAAAAGTAAGGACAGAGGGATGTATCTGGCTCTTTCTCCTGCAGAGAGCTTGGCATGGTCATTGGACAAGGTTATGGGGAAAGATTAGGTTGGTCTAATAGGTTTGGCCTCTCAGAAGGGGGCTCAGCACAGAGGGTTCTGGTGGCAGCTTTGTACCTGTGAGTGCAAACAGCCTTTCTGAAAACAGGCAGCAATATTCACTTCCAAACCTTGAGGAATGATTCTAACAGAAAAATAATTCTCTGGCATAAAATCAGCATAAAATTGCGTTCCAAATCAATGTGCCATGAACACCTAGACCAGATATTTGTTTACAGATCCCTGGCAATGCTCAAGGAAGGTTGGAGACGCTTGGAACAACCTGGTCTAGTGGAAGGTGTCCCTGCCCATGGCAGGGGGTTGGAAACAAGATTGGCTTTAAGGTCCCTTCCAACCCAAATAATTCTATAATTCAATGATTTTCAACTACCTGGGGACTGAGAACACTGATCAGTAAAAACCCAGAGACTTCTCTGCCTTCCCCTGGTCCCATCAACTGGGGACTTGCTCTGTTAAAAGATAATAAGATCTAAGATCTGGCAGTGTTATCTGGATGGAAGGAATCTTCAATTGAGGATTTTTTTTTCTTTCTTAATGAGGATTCTCCAGGAGCAGGCGGGGAATGCCTGTACTGCTGGAAGGATCCAGGTTTTATCGTGCTGGTCTTTATGAAATTCTGTGTTATCTGGTGACAGCTACAGAGCCTTCCCCAAAATTGGGTTTGTCACAGTGCATTTGCTGAAAAAAATTGCACACAAAAGATCTGAACCCCTTTACAAGGGAAGCACCTGTAGTATGTGATAGGTTTCTTTCTCCCATATAGGTATATTTAGGAATAACAAAATGTCTGTAAAACTGCCTTGAGCTGTTCTTTAAGTTAATTATCACTTCTTTGGGTACTATGAATGGCTGTTCAATGACACTGTCAGCGAGTGGAATGAACCAAATTACTTTAATTATGGAGTAATTGCACAGAGTGATGGTAATTAAATCTTGATCAGTTTAAGTGAGTGAATTAATTGCTCCAGCTTGGAATGCACACGGCAGCAAGAGGAGTTGTTTTGTAGTTTAATTAACACCAACCACTAAATTCTTATCATATCTAAAATGCAGACAATTAATGAGTTTGATTCTGCTCTCACCTTAATAGGAACTAGGACAGAACACATGCTGAGAAAGGTAGTTGTGGTAGCAAAATGACAGAAAACTTAATATTCCTGTCAGTGGTGGAGATACATTAGCTATACTCTCTGCTTTGCCTTGCAGTGAAATGTGCAAATAGAAATATTTCCATATAATTAGCTCCTGGCCCCATTTTGTTTCAATACTTGCTGATCAGGAGACATTGCCAAATTTGTTCATGTTTTCAGCTTCAGCTGCCTGTGTTTCCAGGTGATTTTTGGCCTCTTCTCCCTGTGCTGTCCAGCCTGCTGCTCCCAACCTGGATAAATGAGCTGCTCTTCCCTTGTGCCATGTGCAAAGATGCTGCCATGACTTTGGGTGTGTGATGGTCACACAGACCCCTCCTTAATGCAATATCCACTTTGTGTCTCACCTGACAGCCTCCCAAAAGTGACTCCTCTCATGGGAAGGTCTTTGCTTCTCTTCACCATCATAACACCTTCCTGAAGGGTCAGGGGACATAGAGGTTGGGGTGTTGACATGTTGACAAAAGGGAGGAAAGCTGCAAATGCAGCCCACAAGTGCTTGCCATGCTGGTGACACTGCTTAAGGGACACTTAAATATAAAGAAGGAGGAGTTCCCAGCAGATGACGTGTCTGTGGGTTCAGAGTATTAATTTTTAGCTTAATCATGGGGGTTAGAGGAAGGCAGAAGCTGTCTGGATTGATACCAAATGAGGAACTTGGTAAAAGCACTTAAAGGTGCTTTTAATAATAAAATATCTGTCCTGAACACCTGCCTGGGGCACTTTCATGCACACAGACAGACAGACAGACAGCTCCATCTCTCACTAACAGCATCAGGAGGTGATAATTTACTCAGCAGAGAAGCTGGTGGAGGAGCTGGAGCTGCCATTCATGAGGTGACAGCCACCAGGGCACTGATGGCCACTGGCCAGCATGGTGGAGGGCAGTGGCCACAGTGGGAATGCCATGGGACACTTAAATATAAAGAAGAAGGGAGTTCCCAGCAGATGATGTGTCTGTGGGTTCAGAATATTAATTTTTAACTTAATCATGGAGATTAAAGGAGGAGGGAAACTCCTGGAATGATTCCAAATGAGGAACTTGGCTTAAAGGTGCTTTTATATAATAAAATATCTGTCCTGAACACCTGCCTGGACTTCCATGCACACAGACAGACAGACAGACAGCTCCATCTCCATAACAGTGTCAGGAGGTGATAATTTTCAGCAAGAAGCTGGTGGAGTGAGCTGGAGCTGCCATTTTGACAGCCACTGGCCAGCATGGTGGAGGGGGAAGTGGGAATGCCATGGGACACTTAAATATAAAGAAGAAGGGAGTTCCCAGCAGATGATGTGTCTGTGGGTTCAGAATATTAATTTTTAGCTTAATCATGGAGGTTAGAGGAAGGGGGAAGCTCCCTGGCATGATCCCAAATGAGAACTTGGCTTAAAGGTGCTTTTATATAATAAAATATCTGTCCTGAACACCTGCCTGGAACACTTTCACACAGACAGACAGCTCCATCTTTCACAACAAGAAGTGATAATTTACTCTGCAGGGAAGCTGGTGGAGGTGTGACCCTGAGCTGGAGCTGCCATTCATGAGGCGACAGCCACCAGGGCACTGATGGCCCCTGGCCAGCATGGTGGAGGGCTGTGGCCACAGTAGGAATGCCACAGCTTCGAGGTTCTACAGGTGTCAAGTGTTTAATTGGAATTTGCACCCCTGAAGTCTCTGAATTTGAGCAAAACCAGTAAATTTTCCAGCACAGAGAAGCACCCAGCGGTGTGGCCAGGGACAGTGCCCAGCTGGCAGTGCCAGAGCAGCTGCCTCTTCGTTAGCTCTGATTTCTGCCTCCTCTTTAATTGGAGCTCAGAGCCAGCCCTGTCGTGGATCTGCAGTGCTGCTCTGCCCAAGGCCAGCTCTTGATCAAATTTTCCACATCTCATCCCAACCTTGGTCACATTCCCTCACTCCTTCCACACCCCCACTCAGCTCCATGTCATGGACACAGGCACAGCTCCAGGAGATAATTCCCTGCTGAGTGATATCTCCTCTGATTTGAGTTGCTGTCAGTGGCAAAACACCATCTTTTGGAAGCAAAAGAAAGAACCTGCTGAATTAGAGGTATTTCTCCATCCATTTGCTAGATCTCATGGAGTTAATTTGAATGCATGGCTCCTGTGGCTGCCATGACAAAATCAGAGCCTTAGAGATGGCCAAGGAATTCCCATTTTCAGGGATTTTTGATCCCCTGAGGCATACTCAGCTTCTGCTAAGGACTCAAGCCATGTAAAGGGTTTAGATAGCAGCTCTCTCCTCCTCCAACACCATCAGACTCACAAGATATTTATTAATTATTTATTCAAATATTTATATTCATTTATTTCAAAGCATCTTCCTACTCTTTTCCCAAAATAACGTGGTAGCACAATGTCTGAGGCTCACTACCCAGCATCCTAGAATTTATTTTTAATTTTTTTTTTCTTTAGTGACTTTGCTCATGGACTGGTGCACAATGTTTGCCTGGGTTATGTCCTGAAGATATTTGAAGGGAAAAGGGTTTTTTCATTCTGAAATCTGAGCCTCTTGAGTGAAAGGCCCTGTTGTTTGATTTTTGTGGTGTGGAGTAGTTGGCTACAGGACTTGCAGCAGCTTGAAGTTGCTGTATTTGAAAGCAGCATCACAACTTATCCACGGCAGGAAGGGGTGCCTAACCTGTGTGACAGGGTGGGAAATGCCAAATCACAGAGTCACAGCACTCCAGAATGGTTGGAAGGGACCTTAAAGATCATCTAGTTCCGCTCCTGCCGTGGGCAGGGACACCTTCCACTATCCCAGGCTGCTCCAAGCCCCATCCAGCCTGGCCTGGGACATTTCCAGGGATGGGGCAATCACTTTGTTTCACATTTTCCTCAAAGTGCAGGAAAACCAGACTTTTGGCACTTATTCTGATCTATCCACCCCTTTCTCTAGCCTTTCTTCTCTAGGCTTACCCAGCAGATTTTAGCCCTGAATGAAGGAGGCTGTGCCAGACTGGGTGGGCCTTCATCCCCTTTGGGAGCTTTGTTCCACTTTGCCTTTCCCCACAAAGCACCACCTTCATTTTGGCACTGGAGGAGAGGCCACACTGTGATAAATTATTTGTGGGGAGTTTTGAATAAGTTAGAGATGAGATTTTTGAGTTGTTTTTGATGATGTGGTTTATTTTTTTATTTTTTACATAGGTAGGGAGGGTGAGTTTGGTTTACATCGTTACAGTATGGTTTAGAAAGTTATAAGACCTTTAGTTTTAAGATTTTTTAAGGAGTTATTAACTAATAAAATATTGTTAACAAAGATATTTATGTTTTTAACTTAATCTTTAAATATTTGGTCTTATAGACAATACTACAGTGTAAATTTTCTTAATCATGTTATGACACACAAACCTACAGTACTACATTCTAATTTCCTTATTTACCTCTGTAACTACTTTTATTTTTTCATATTTTAAACTTGAAAACTCTAAACTTTCCTTAACTCTAAACTTTCCTTAACTTAAACTTGTCTCTACTTTAAACTATAAATCCACATTCTCACTTCTAACACTTAAGTTTAGAAGCTTTTTCCAAAGTCTCAAATCAAATCTTGTATTTAATTCTAAGCTTTAACTTACAACCCCAAAATTCTAAAAAATTCCTTACATTTCAAATTCCAGCACCACACAACCACTCCACACAGACAGGGCCCTGTGCCACCTTTGGGCGCCTGTCTGAAAGACCCACCACAATGGAAAGACAGGGAAGAAAAGGAATTGCTTGTTTTTACTCTAGGGAGGGTCTGGACCCACTTGGACCTGAATTCCTTCCAGCTGCCCATCCCTATGGATTTTCTGCTACTCTCCCTACACGTCCTGCCTGGGTTTTGCATGGTGCCACTGAGGTAAGGATGACCAGGAGTGACTTGCAGTGATGGTGGACTGTTGGGAAGGATGAAAGTTTGACAAGGAAGTCTCACAGATACGTGTGCTTAGCAGAAAGATTTTTGAATGTGGAGTCTGATGAATAAATAGAAATGAAAGCAAGTTTTGATACAGAAGAAAAGAATTGCTGAGCCAGTCTTGCTGGATAACCAAGCAGGCAAAGGGCATGTTAGTTAGAAGGGGTTTTTATGACTTAGAGCAAAGGATAAACCCACCCCAAACAAGATGATGTTTTCACCAAGCAGAAAGAGAGCACAGGCAAACAAGTCAGCAAATGTTGCAAGTAGAAAAAAGGTCTCAGAATTTTCCACTGCAGGAAAACTGAAAAACAACTTCTAGTTTAAACTGTAATGTACAAACTTTTAGTGATTGGAGAATAGAAACATGAATATGGTAATTTTAGTAGTTATGATAGGCTAGAGATAAAAGTTAAGGTATAGATTGGTTCTTAAGATGCTCAGCAAAGAAAAGTCTATAATGCATTTGTAACTTAAACCTAGGGGTCTCCAGGCCTGCCTGCAGCTGGAGCTGACAGCTGTAGGCACAGGCTCTGCCACCCACGACCCTGGACTGCTTTATTACTCTTGGATGTAATACACTGCATTTTGAAGAGCTCCTGGAGTCCCACATCCCTCATTCAGGCTCTCAGTGGACAGGTTTGAACAGCCCCCACTCGCTGTGCCCTCAGCAATCCATCCCTCCTGCAGGACCCCCTGCCTGTCAGGAAATTCTGCTAATCCCATGCAGCCATGGAGAGCTTTTCTCCCATTTGCTGGATGTACGAAATCCATATGTCATCAATCTCTTTCTGGTGGCTGGAGCCTGCTCATGAAGCTTAAATCTCTGGCATGTGGCTGGGAGCATGAGGGCCAAGTCCTGGTGCCTGCCAGCACAAGCTTCCCCCTCCCACTTCTCCTGCTGCCCTCTGGTCTCCCTCCCCTGGCAGCCAGCACCCCCTGCAGCCCCTCTTGGATCCATTTTAGGGGAACCAAATGGTTCCTGCATAAAGCTGGTGGTGGAGCAGCCCAGATGTGCTGTTGGAGCAAGGAGGAGGCAGAGCTGGGCAGCTGGCTGTGTGCTTTCCCCTGGGAGGGCATCACCAGTGCTCCAAAATCTTCTTCCCAAACCACCTGCCAGCCCTCAAGCTGCCAAAAAAGCAATCAGTGAAGTGCAGCAGGATCAGCTGCTTGGCCTCCACCAGCACTGGGGAGCTGAGGCTGCTTAAAAATGATGGCACTGCCAAATTTGGGGGCAAAAATCAGCCTTTCATCGATATTGCCTTTGCTTCAGCGCCCGGCTTGGGCTTTCCAAATTCCTCTCCAGAGGCTGGGCAAAGGGAACGGGCAAAGGGGTTTGATGTGGGAAACAACCCAGCCCTCCCCAGTGGGTGGAAGGGGTCCTGCAGTTGGCAGGGAGGAGCTGGCAGAGGCTGGGCACTGTGGAGAGGTGACAGACCTGCTGGTGGGGACAGGGTGCCAGGAACGCTGCCCCACCACTGCCAAGCTGCCCCTGAGCCCCAGGCACAGAGCAGATGTGGGAGGATGGGGAATGCTGCCACAGAGAGGTGCACAAGAACAGGGAATGAGGCCCAGGAGCAGCTCAGGGTTGGGATGAGGGGAGAATTCACATGGGGTCAGAGCCCTTCTCCCTTTATCTTTGGGAGATTTGGGTAGCTTACTTTATTTTAGTCCCTTTGCAATACATTTATATAAAGCTGCTTTGGGCTGAGTGCTTCTTAGTGCTGGTCTCTGCTCTATTTAAACATAAATGTTTTAAAGTGCACAGATAGGTTTTTAACAGGGGGAAAAATTGCATGTGAATTACATTTATTTCTTGTTTACCCATACGGCTCCAGCCGACACTTATCGACAGATTAACTTTCACTAAACTTTCCATGTAATATGTTTTAAAAACCCACTTCAAGTACAGATTCTATTAGTTCCTGACCTTATGTTTTAAGAGGAAGAAAGTGGCTTTACACCACATGAAATGTGTTAATGCATGGATAGAAGTCCTCTTATCCTCCTGCTTACATTAGGTCCAATCAGGAGAATGGATTATGTTTTTAATAATCTGACATTAGTATTAAAAGTAATATTTAAGGCATTAGGATCCATAACTGCTCTGGTGTGTTCAGAGCTTTCTCTTTGTGTGTGTGCACACAGGGCTGGGCTAAAACATATGTTTATGAAACAATGCATTAGCCCAAAACCTCCCCAAATATATGGGGATAAATTGGGGCAGCAGATTACTGTTGACATCACTTTTTCAATTAGAGGCAGAGGGAAGATTTGATGGCCATTTTAAAACTGATTATGGAGGGCAGGGATTAGAGGCTGTTAGGAACAGGAGGTCTTGCTCTCCTCTCAGCCTTGGCCTCCTGGAGCTCTGTGGACTTCAGGAGTGGGTGCTGCTTTATGGGGTGGAATAAGGCCAGAGGCACTGGTGGCACTGCTTTTTATGTACAGGTCATCTGTACATGGGGCTGGGCCTCTCTGCCTGTCTTAGTCCCTTGGAAACATTGCATGAGACAGGGGATGAAATTTAGAGTCTTTATCCCTAAACTGAATGTTTTAGGGGAAAGCCAAATCTTCCCAGCTGGTTTGGGTGGGTAAACACTGAGCCCTGCTAGGCTGGATCATTTCTCTCTGTCTTCACTCATGGTTGGAGGGACATTTAAGTCATCTCAAGCCCTGATGTCCCCTGCATCCCCTGGACAAGAAAAAGGGGAGCTGGAAAAGAAACAGGGAACACCAAGAGGAGAAAATGGTGTGTGTGGCCATCACCATGCAGAGGAGTGGACTAGGATCTGCCATCCCAGCCAGATTTCTGCAGTGTTTAATTCCCTTCACCCAGAACCTCACTTCTAGGTGTAGTTTGTCTAATTGCAGCTTTTAGCACTTCAGGCTCACTTCAGCTTTATCTGCTCAATTAATCATCTTCCCAGAATCAGAAATCTTCTCCTCATGGGGCACTCGCAGCCCACAGCCACGTTACTGCCCACCCTCCTCTCTGCTAAGCTGTAGATTGCTCAATGGAATTACAGAGGGGCTTTTTGCACCTCTACTGGTGCTCACAGCAAATTTTAAACCTGTCCTGTGTTTTAAGAATCCTCCTTGGGAAGCCTAAGCTGAGCCTAATGCTCCCATCAGTGCTGGACACAGATACAACTCCACGACTGCTGTTTCCTGTTGGCAAGAATTTGAGATCAAAATGCTTCAGCTTTCACTCCTCAGCTGCTGGGAGAGCATCCTCCCTTATTTTCACACACACCTTTCTCTCCCACATCTCCTGGACAGCAGGAATTGCAGGGAACCTCTGCCTTTCCCTCCCTCTGATGGCAAACAAGGCTTTATCTTCCCAACATATGTGCACTAACAGTTGTTTGGTGGCAGAAGGGAAATCCACAAGCTATCCAGCCACTGCACCTGCCTGCTTGGACTGAATTCCCTTACTTGTGTTTGTTGACTGGAGTTAAGCAGGTCCTGGGCTGGGAGACCAGCTGGGAGATCCAGTGATTACAGGCACAAACAAACGAGCGAGGGGCGGGCACGGGCAGCCGCTCCTGTGTGACCACCACCGAGGGAATTTGGCAACACACCATCCCGACTCTTTATTTTAATTCCAGTCAGGGGAAATTGGAGCCAGCCAAAGGAGGTGGGAGACAGGATATCCCCCACCCTCCAATCTGGACTGGTGACACATTTTGTCTGGGGGAACGCAGCGGTTCGAGGCGGCCACCCTGGGCTCTGCAGACTGTCCTGCCTTCCTCCTGCTCTGCCACGGCCTTTTCTGACTCTGGGGGGGCGTCTGAGCAGAGACTCTTTGTCTCCAGCTTCCAGACACAACAGCTGTTTCAAGGGGCCCTCCTGGCAGCCTCTCACAGGTGTGGTTTTGGCCAGCACAGGGGTAAAACGTGCCAGGTGAAAGGATGGGATGTGCAGAGATTGTGGTGTTTTGCTGGAAACTTCCTTCCCCAAACTGTGTTTTAAGAATCCTCCTTGGGAAGCCTAAGCTGAGCCTAATGCTCCCATCAGTGCTGGACACAGATACAACTCCACGACTGCTGTTTCCTGTTGGCAAGAATTTGAGATCAAAATGCTTCAGCTTTCACTCCTCAGCTGCTGGGAGATCATCCTCCCTTATTTTCACACATACCTTTCTCTCCCACATCTCCTGGACAGCAGGAATTGCAGGGAACCTCTGCCTTTCCCTCCCTCTGATGGCAAACAAGGCTTTATCTTCCCAACATATGTGCACTAACAGTTGTTTGGTGGCAGAAGGGAAATCCACAAGCTATCCAGCCACTGCACCTGCCTGCTTGGACTGAATTCCCTTACTTGTGTTTGTTGACTGGAGTTAAGCAGGTCCTGGGCTGGGAGACCAGCTGGGAGATCCAGTGATTACAGGCACAAACAAACGAGCGAGGGGCGGGCACGGGCAGCCGCTCCTGTGTGACCACCACCGAGGGAATTTGGCAACACACCATCCTGACTCTTTATTTTAATTCCAGTCAGGGGAAATTGGAGCCAGCCAAAGGAGGTGGGAGACAGGATATCCCCCACCCTCCAATCTGGACTGGTGACACATTTTGTCTGGGGGAACGCAGTGGTTTGAGGCGGCCACCCTGGGCTCTGCAGACTGTCCTGCCTTCCTCCTGCTCTGCCACGGCCTTTTCTGACTCTGGGGGGGCGTCTGAGCAGAGACTCTTTGTCTCCAGCTTCCAGACACAACAGCTGTTTCAAGGGGCCCTCCTGGCAGCCTCTCACAGGTGTGGTTTTGGCCAGCACAGGGGTAAAACGTGCCAGGTGAAAGGATGGGATGTGCAGAGATTGTGGTGTTTTGCTGGAAACTTCCTTCCCCAAAAGAGCTGGGTCATTTCTGAGAAGATACCCCACAGATATCTCCATGCTTGGAGTGACTCCTTGAACTCAGCACCCAATGGATTTCATCCATATGTAAAGAAATCAAATGAAATTTAAAGGTTTTTCTCAGTTTTCCTGGTGTTCTTTCCAGTTGGTCAGCTACAGTTGACAAAACCCCAGCCCAGATAAACTGATATTCATGAATACCAGTGGATATTATTCTGCAAAAGCTTTGTTTGGGAAGGTCAAGTCATACAGCATTATCTCATATTTACCAGTGGAAAAAATCCACAAGGTTCCTAGAAAACAGGAAAAAAGGCTGCAATTGCCTCCTGTATTGCAGAAGAATTATCTGTGCTGATTAAGCTGTTGCTCATTAGCTCACCAGGCTTATCAAGGCCCCAGCCCACGAGGCCTTTGACTCCAGCAGAAATGATAGCGCAGAATATTTGGACCACCTTGGGTCATTGTACACCCATTTTCCCTTTTTTTCCTACTAATATCATGTGCAAATATATGCACAGCTGACCCTGCTGGAGAGTCCCCTGTCCCCTGCAAGAGGCTTCAGTTCCCCTGTGCTTCCTTTAGCAGTGTAAGTTCAGCCAGATTTGTGGAAAGCGGGAGATTTTGTTTGCGCCTAAATCTTTTTGTAGGATTTTCCTTAAAGGCCTTAATGCCATGGAAAAACATCAAGAGGCAAATTCTGCTTTGGGTTACACCAAAAGGGGAGTAAGGCAGCTGAAGGCAGTGAGGGAAGCTGGATTTATCCCAGTGGAGGCAGAAGCAGAGCTCAGCCCCTTGCACTTTGCTATTTTCTGCACCAGCAGTTCTGGCCTTTGAAAAATGAGACACATTTTTGTCCTTGTGGCTTGAGAGGAGCCTGCAAATGCCAGATGACAGAAAGCAGAGGAAGAGAAGTCTGAAGCTCCTAAATTAGAATCTGTGGCAACTTCAGGCACTGTCCTATAGAAGCTGCCCTTGGCTTTATGTTAAAAGTTGTTTTCTTGTGATTGTCAGCATTTGGTGTTTAAAAGATGCTCAGGGAAGGTTCATTTTACCTCAAATCCATGACTGGGCAGTACCAGATTGGAAGATTTGTCTCTTTATAGGATGGGATTTGGAGCAGCTTGGCTTAGTGGGAGATGATGTGTGGAATGAGATGGACTTTAGGATCTCTTCTAACCCAAATCATTCCATGAAGATTTTGGGGTCCTTCCCACAACATCTCCCACAAGGCAGCTGGTTTGGGCATGGATTTTCCATGGAGTGCTCTGGCCACATGGGTGCTGAGCAACTGGTGATGTGAATGGGCAAAGCCAGGTCTGGGAAAACGCCAGGATTTAATCTGGATTTAATGTAATCCATTTAATCTGTTTCCTAGCCTGGCCTTCCACAGGAAATGGAGATGGAGCCAAAGTGTCCTGATTCTGTTTTTGTGCTTCCTGACCTCTAAGGAGAACAACTGCAGGGCCTGTGCAGACCTTGAAATGAGGGGATGGAGCCCTTTCAGGAGATTTGATGGAGGATTCAGGACTCAGGAGATCCTTGATGCATGGAGGGTAAAATTCCAGCTGAGCTCTGGGGATGCTGCTGGGCTGGGACATGCTCCTGCCAGCCACCAGCATGCTGAAGGAAACATGCCTGAGGTTTGGCTTGTTTTTTGAGGCTATGGAGAATCCCACTGTCCCAGCCTGAATTTTTTGTGTGGTTTATGCTTAAATGGTTCAGCCCTTACTGTGTCAGAGAAGAATATTGTGTTCTGTTCCTGTGTAATAAAAGCAGCAGCTCTGGGACTGTCACCCCTGGGACAGGAACTAGGGCTGAGCCAGGGATCAGCCTGGGAAAAGCAAACCAGCCCACTCAGCCTAACTCAAAATCCTGTCTGGGGATGGACCTCCCAAATCTCTTCCCTCCAAAAATTGGATTTATTACACTGGAGCTCTCCAGGCAATGTGAGCAGTCCACAAAATGGCACATCCTGCATGAAGGCACAGCTCCATCAGCAGGGCTGCTTGGATACAGGGAAATGGGAATTACAGAATCCCAGAATGGTTTGGGTTGGAAGTGACCTTAAAGCTCATCTCATTCCACCCCTGCCATGGGCAGGGACACCTTCCACTGTCCCAGGTTGCTCCAAGCCGTGTCCAAGCTGGCTTTGGACAATTTCGGGGATGGGGCAAGTGCACCATCTCTCCTCCATTCCAACACTACCTGCTGCTCAGCATCTCCACAAGTTCATTTTGGCCACATATCAACACACCACAGCCCTTGTCTGTGACCTCATCTATGCAGAACAGGGGGAGAAGAAAAGGTTCCCATCACAATCTTATCAGAGTGAGATTAAGGCAAAAACCCTGTGGGACAACACAGGTTTTGGAGCTGACTCTGGAGCCACATCAATTTCCAACTGGAATGAAAGACAACCTGGGGCAAGTTAACTATGAGTAGCAGCACCAAGGATTTGTTCAATGGAGGAACACAACAAAGATATGGTGAGGCCAAGCAGGAAAACACAGGTTAGACCAGGTACAGAGAGCAATTTTGGAAGGTACAATTCCTGTCCTACTTGACATCCTTTGTGCAAATTCCCTGAGCATGATCCTCAGCTGACACAATTCTGACAGAAGCTTAAAGAAATGGGAACAAAACAGAGAGGACTGATGGAATGTGAAAAATTCTTACCTAAATGAGTTCCTTGATGAGTTTTACTGGAGCTGTGAGCACAGATGAAGAAATTAGAGTTTGAAACCCTGAACTGCTGGTACAGATTTTTAACCATGTGCTGCGTGTGGGCATTTATTGGGCCAGGCTGTGAATTTGACCACCAGGATATGGGCTAGAAATTGATGTCCTATACCTGTAATTAAAATAAGGATGAAAATGTGCAAATTATTAAAAAATGTTTTTCCAAACACTTACCAGAGAGTAATGGAGCAGCCTCAGGGATGAAGGGAACAAGGCCCTCAAGTGGGCAGCAGACAGAGAAGATGGTCTGGGAGGTGGTGGTGGAGTCACTGTGCAGATTAGGTATTGCCACTAAGGCATGGGGATAAATAAATAATATTAGTTCAAGGAAATCAGGTGTGAAAACATAGAGATGACTGTCAGAGTTCTAGGAAAACAAGCTGAGACAAGTGGGATCTGTGACTGCATAGTGTGACAGAAAATCACTGAGACTGGTGCAGCAAGAGATTGGAGTCTTGTACAAGTCAATAAAGCCTTTCTAAGAAAGGTGCAAAACTGTGGGAAACAAGAAATGGGGAAATTAAAATTAAAAATTAATGGGGAAATTAGTTCAGTCTATTTTCCTATTTGGGGAATAAAATGAAGCTGTGCTTTGAAATAAATAACAAGGTGTCCTGGCAGCAGTGGAACCAATTCTGTTTTCCTATGGAACTGAGTCCCTGTCTTCTCCCAGACCTATGACCCCTTCTCACCTGGGAGATCTTTGCTTTTCTTTTGAATTTTGTGGGGTTCACAAGGCACTGGGGGTTTCCTGGTGATGTGCATGAATCTGGGTCCCTTGGATGGCCAGGAAGAACACAAGGAACCAGAACAGAACTTCCCCAGAGCTTTGGGTGACCAGCCACATCCAGGCATGTCCTTGATGGCTGGATGTACCTTGAAAATATGCTTTTGCAGGATGGGGCAGAGACAACCTCATGTCTGATGGCTTTTGGTTCTTTTTTCTACCTCTGTCCATGTCGGGATTGAAGCTCTCGAGATATTTTGTGTTCAGGCTCAGGTGTTTTTATTATTTATCTGCATTACAAGTTGTGAGTTCTACAGCATTCTACTAACAAACTACAAAATTACTAACTATCCTTCTCTACAAGGTCTTTCAAAGCTAAACTATCCAAGTAAGAAATGACACCTAAATTATTTTCACTTTTAACCCGATAACTAATCACTCCAAGTCTGCAATGCAGACTTTTCTGTCCAATTACAAAATACCACCCAAACCCATGGAGAAGAAGGAAGAAGAAGGTGAAGAAGAACAACCAGCTCCTGCCCTAAAACCTCCATCTTGCTTTATATTTATTACTATGTTCTAAAACCTTAAACTCTAAGTTTGCCACCCAGTGATATTACACACTTCTAATCAAACTACACACACGTAATCCCAGTGCTATCAATCAATTTTGGAAGCCTTCTCCACAGCCTCAGGTCAAAAAGAAAGCACAGAAAGTTTAAAATTCTCAGCATCCAGGATTCCAACACATGTCCAGGGACAACAGGATGCTCTCTGGACCAGGTGTGCTTTTATTCCACTTTATTCCCCTTGGGAACTCCTTCTGCACCACGTCCACTGCATCCATGTTGCTGTAACTGGGATATGGGAGCCTGGTCTTGCCCCCTCAAAAAACAAGTCATAAAAAGCAGCTTATTCATCAACTTAGGACCAAATAAAAGCAGCAGAACCTCCTTTCTTGTGCTTTGCAGGCGGCCATACATCGCCAGTGGAAATTCTGCCAAAATTCTTGTTTAAATATAGGAGCTGTGCTTCTTTGTATTGTTGGTGGTCCCCACGAGGACCTGCTCTCCTTGCATGGGGATATTGTTTAGAATGAAGCCTGGGCTGGCTACTTTGCCATTAAAATTCTGTGCCAGCCCAGCACTGACAATATTGAGGCTTTGCTAAGTGTGTGTACGTGTAAGTTCATTAAATGGGTGCTGACTGTTGTTACATGAGTACAGCAGTTGAGTGCTTTCTGTATTAACCTTATCACCTGATGGGCAAAAGAAAAGGTTTAACTAAAGCTTAGGACTAATTGAACGGTATTTCAGTATTTTCTTATGTAAAACTGGTTCTGGTCTATTGTTTTTATTTATTTGCAATAACTGTGCTCATTCAAGTTTGTAATGACACTGCCATGGGTGAATAGAATTTGCTTTAAGTATTATTCTCCCTTTTCCTATCTCCTGCCTCCTCTAAACTGTGTCTCTCAGGAGAAAATCTGCAACAGAGCCTGGTAAAAAGACAGCTCTCTAAGTACACAGTAATTTTTGGGAGATACATTCCCAAGCTGTGTTTTTAAAATTACTTCTAGCAGTTCCTGTTTATTTTCTCTGCCTGCCTTGGGTATTTCCTGTCGGGCTGAGCACTGAGCGTGGAGCTGGAGGAGATAGGAGAGGAAAAGCCTCTCGAAGAAAGGTGGGAGGTGTCTTATCATCAAGACACTGCACAAACCAGAGCACTTTCTTTGCTCGGTTGCCACTAGAGTATGCTCTCGTGCTACAAGTTCCAAGGATTTTTTAGAAATAAATCACTCTGTGTAGCACAAGGATGTCTTTCAAAGGCTTTCCACTTGCCCCAGTGGTTTGGGTTTTTTCTAAGTAAGACTTTTTTTTTTTTAATTGCCGTTGAGCACACACTCAAAGCTTTGAGAAAGCCTGGAGGGTTGCTCTGTGGTGAGATGAATCTAACTGGGGTTTGGACAACTCCCAGCTTCCAGAGCATAGGTGAAAACAGCCAAAAAATACCTTACCAGTCTCTAAAAAACAACAAAAAAGGGAGGTTTGCATGTCCCTCCTCTCTTGGTCAAACCCCTGGGTCATGGCTGATGAAGAAAGGGGAGGCAAATCTCAACGAATTAATAGATTTCTGCTTACAGAAGAAACATGTAAATTCCCCTTTTCAACATAAAGTGTGCCTGTAATCCCAGCCTTTGAAATGGTGGTAGTTATTCAGTAAGATAAAGGCTGCTGTGAGCCTGCCCTACCACATTACAGCAAAGTACTTTGTCACTGGCACCCTAAAAGTTCCAGCTTCTGCATGACAAAGATATGAAACAACTTGCAGGACAATTAAAGAACAGTTTGTCCTCACCCTATTATTACCAGCCATTCTTCCACGTTTCGATATTTGCCCGTAAATTGCTACCTCCCCCATCAATATAATTGTAATCAGCCACAGTTCACATTTGTCTTTGGATGCCTTTTCCAAGGGAAACACAAAGAAGGAAAAATACGGCAAAGAAAAAAGCCACGCTCCGGATAAAGAGCCTCGCCACCAGCCTGCTTTCACACACAGGCTGCGCACTTTGCTGCTAAAATTACATTTTAGGAGCCCCAACGGGCACGGGAACAATGACCCCGCTCATTTCCATAGTGACAATGGCTGGAGGAGGATTGGAACGTGTCTTTTTCCTCTCCCCGATGGTGCTCAGCCAACGAGGGCAGAAACCTGCCAGGGAGTTGGGTCCCTGGAAGCTCTCGGTCACCACTGATTCCCTTTGGGATGGGAGGCAGCTGCTGGGCCCAGGTGGTGCTCAGAGCCTCCAACACCAGCTCCTCCAGGCACTCCAGCGACTTCTGAGTGGATCAAAACTTCAGCTTTTCTGTACAGCCCAGCTGAGTGCACAGAGCTTGACTAAATTCATAAAATCATAGATGGTTTGGGGTGGAAGGGGCCTCAAAACTCATCTCATTCCACCCCTGCCATGGCAGGGACATCTTCCACCATCCTAGGTTGCTCCAAGCCCCATCCAAGCTGGCCTTGGACATTTCCAGGGATCCAGGGGCAGCCACAGCTGCTCTGGGCACCCTGTGCCAGGGCCTCCCCACCCTCACAGGGAGCAATTCCTTCCAATATCCCACCTAACCCTGCCCTCTGGCACTGGGAAGCCATTCCCCCTTGTCCTGTCACTCCAGGCCCTTGTCCAAGGTGTTCTCATCTCTCTTGGAGCTCTTTTAGGTTTTGGAAGAGTCTCTAAGGTCTCCCTGGAGTCTTCTCCAGGAGCCCACTCTGTGACAGCCCATTTCATGCTCGGAGCACTAAGCTCCTCCAAGAACCACAGATGTCAAAAAGTCAAATGGGAACGTTCTGCATTCCTGAAGAACATCAAGAAAACAGCTTTGGAAAGTGCAAGCTGGAGACCACAGACCTGTTGTCCACAGGATCACAAAAACAATCATAAAATGGCTCAGGTTCAAGGGAACTTAAAGATCATGCTGTTCCAGCCTAAGCCATGCACAGGGACACCTTCCTCTAGACCAGGTTGCTCCAAGCCCTATTCAACCTGGCCTTGGACACTTCCAGGGATCCATGGGCCCACTAAGCTCCTCTAAAGTACAACAGATGTCAAAAAACCAAACGGGAACATTCTGCATTCCTGAAGAACATTCAAGGGATCAACACTTTCAGGGATCCAGGGGCAGCCACAGCTTCTGTGGGCAACCTGTGACAGGGCCTCACGTCCCTCACAGGGAAGAATTTCTTCCCAATATCCCATTTAAACCTACTCTCTTCCAGTTTGAAGCCATTCCCTCTTGTCCTGTCACTCCGTGCTCCTGTAAAAAGTCCCTCTCCAGCTCCTTGGAGCCCCTTCAGGTACTGGAAGGCCTCAATGAGGTCACCCCAAAGCCTCCTCTGAACACCCCCAGCCTTTCCCTCAGCACAGGGGCTCCATCCCTAAATCATCTTGGTGGCCTCCTCAGGACTCACTCCAGCAGGTGAATGTCCCTCCTGTGCTGGGGACTCCAGAATTCCCTGCATGCCTCCCTTGGTTTCACTTTCCGGGGGTTTTTTGCTTCTGTTTCAGCGGGGCCCTTCTCCATCCCCCAGAACACCACACACGTTCCCTCCGTTGTGTCAGCCCTTAATCCTGCTCTTTTTTTCCTTAATAAATGCAAACCTAATTTTCTAACGTCTCCACTTAGATCTAATCCATGAGGCTGTTTATTATCCTCGTTACCCTCTCCTATACCTTTTTTCATTTGTATTCAAAAGCCTCTCTTTAATCTGTCTCAATTCTGCAGGTACAGCCTCGCCACTCTTTGGTACAATCCCATAATGATTTCCACGGATGTGTTTTAGTCCTCTATCGATAGGTCTCGGGATGCTATTTGCCTTCCTTAACTGCTTCCCGCAGCGGGAATCGCCGCTTTTAATAATCCCTGCGCTGACACCTTCAATCTTTTCCTTCACCAGCATCTTGTGCCACCCCATCCAGGGGTTAAATCTTTATTATTTGTGCATGGGCACACCGGGGCTGTGGTGGAGGGGGTGCAGCCAGCACTGTCCGAGGAGGGCTTTGATGTGTCTGAGAGAGGGCAGAAGGAGGTGATCCTTAAAAACTGATCCTTAAAAAACCTCGTCCTGAAGGGACCATCCCAGGAGCAAGGCAAAGGCAGCACACGCACCGGTCCCCGCCTTCCCCCGCCTCTCCACGGTGGTTTCGGCCCGTCCGCCCCCCTCCGCGCGCGTTGGTCCCGCCCGGCCGCCCGGCCGCACTCACCCTCCGCCACGCCCTCTCCGGCTGTACCAACTCCTCTCCACGGGGGAGGATGGAAGAGAGCGGGAGGCCGCGCTGGATCACCTCAACGGGTTCGCGGCTCTCTCTGTTTTCGATCTGAGATTTGTATTGAGAGAAACCCCGGAGGCCGCTTTGGGGAGAACGATACGGCGAGCGGGACAAGGGTGTTCCCCCCGCGGGGCGGGGGATGGCACAGCCCGCCCGAACCCGGAAGGTGGCGGCGCACATGGGCGCGGGGCCCGGGCCCGGGGCCGGCACCGGCGCCGGGATAGGAATCGGGATCGGGAATGGGGCGGGAGGAACCGTTGCCGGGGCGCTGGGCGCTGCCGTGGCTGCTCTCTACACGGCCACGCTGCCGCCCGCCCTGCCCGGCGGGGATGCGGGTAATGTACCGGGTGGGGACCCTCGGCCCGTAGCGGCCGGTGCATGGCGGGGGGCGGGGGGGCCGAGCCCTCAGGGACCAGGGCATCCCTGTCACCCCGCGGGAGCTCGTGCATCAGTGTCACCCGTGTAGGGTTGGTCTGTCCAAAGGAGCCGCTGCGTTGGTGTCACTCCTGGAGGCTCGGTGTCACCCCACTGGGTTGTCACCACAGAGAGCTGCTCACTCCAGAGGGACTGGTGCGTTGGTGTCACCCCATCGGCTTGCTGCCATCCCACAGGGATGCTCATCCTCTAGGGGCTGGTGCTTCACCGTCACTCCGTGTGGTTGCTGTTATCCTGTAGGGACTGGAGCATTGCTGTCACCCCATAGGGTGACTGGTGCGTTGCTGTCTCCCCATTAGGCTGGCTGTCATCCCATAGGAATGCTCATCTTACAGGGGCTGATAGTCCATTGTCCCCCATATGGTTGCTGTTATCCTACAGGGACTGGGGCATTAATATCACTCCAGGGGGTTGCTGTCACCCTATAAAGATGCTCATCCTGTAGGGGCTGGTACTTCACTGTGACCCCATAAGGATGCTCATCCTATAGGGACAGGTGCGTTGCTGTCACCCCATGGGGTGACTGGTGCATGGCGCTCACCCCTATAGGGCTGTTCACCCCAGAGGAGCTGGTGTATTGTTGTCACCCCATTAGGTTGGCTATCATCCTGTAGGAATGCTCATCCTATAGTGGCTGGTATTTCATTGTCCCCCATATGGTTGCTGTTATCCTACAGGGACTGGGGCATTAATGTCACTCCAGAGGGTTGCTGTCACCCTATAAAGATGCTCATCCTTTAGGGGCTGGTACTTCTTTGGCATCCCAGAAAGATACTCATTCTATAGGGGCTGGTACTTCTTTGTCACCCCATAAGGATACTCATCCTATAGGGGCTGGTACTTCACTGTCACCCCATAAGGATGCTCATCCTATAGGGACGGGTGCGTTGCTGTCACCCCATAGGGTTGCTGGTCCCATTAGTATATTTTGGGTCCCCTTAGGTCCCCATAGCCACTGGTGCAGTGCAGCCACTTTAGGGGTGCTCACCCCATCGGGGTTGGTGCATTTAAAGCACCCTGCAGGTGGGTTGTGGGATGGCCTGCATTGGGGTGTGCAGCAGGGACCCCCTGGGCTGGTGCCCTCGGGCCACCCCCTAATGGTTTGCCTGCATTTGAGCCTTTCGGAGAAGGATTTAGGCAGGGGACAGCTGGTGGCTTTAGGGGACAGATGTGCCGTCCTGCCAGCTGTGCTGTCCCAGGCTTGTGCAGCAGGGAAATCTTTGGATCTGCCTCTGTGCCAGTGCAGCTTCCTGGCAGTGCCAGCCTGTCTGAATTTTGGTGCTTGGCACTGCTGATCCAACATGGGGGACAGAGTTCTGTTTGGTCCTGCTGTGGTTTTACTGATTTAACCTGTTCTTGCTTTAAAAAAATACTTTGGTTTTGCCTGTGGGGTTTGGAGATGGAAGAGGTTGTTTTTTCTTGGGAATAGGTTGATAATTTTTATTTCATGGAAAAAGTGTCCAGGATTCTTTCTTTCTGTGTCATCCCAGAACAGTTCAGTGGCTCTGCTTAATTCTGTGCCTCCTGATCACCAATGGTTTCAAATCCAAGCTGTGCATGAAATTCCTTCTAAATAAATGGCATTTTAATGGATTCATGTATTTTACAGGCTCAGGATGTGTGGAGAGAGAGAGAGGCACTGGCCAGGCTGGCCATGTGCATCCTGATGCCTTTTGCTTCTGCTCCCAAGTTTCTAAAAGGGCTGGGTTTGCTCCTTCTGGGTGTATTAATTAATATGTGGTGATTGATATATTTACCGTTGTTACCATTTTGCTTTTTATTATATTTTTTGCCTTTTTTTCGGTTTGTGGAAAACACCCTGTGCTCTGAGCTGCTCATGCTGCACAAAGCCCCAGGAACCTGGCTCTTGTTTGTGCTTGAGCCTGGATTCTCCCTCTGGGATGCAAATAAGCATGAGCAGCCTTTGCAGGGAGGGATGCAGGTTCTCCTGATGATGTCATGGCTGGATGCTGGGGTTTGGTTTTTTGTTTGATGTGAATTATCCCAGCAGACAGAGCAAGCAGCCAAACAGCACATGGGTTCACCCCACTTTCCACAGGTTTTTGTGGAAAGGAAATCCCTCAGGACAGAGTCCCCTCACCAGCCCTGTGACCTCACTTTTCTCTCCTTATTTCTTTATTTTTTGAATAAATTTTCTTCTAAATTTGCTGCCTGCCTTGATGTGTTCACTGGGACTGGGTCATCCCTGCTGTCCCCTTGTGCCTGTTCCAGCCATCATTGTGTCCCATGACAGTGTCAGGACGTTTTTGGCATTATTTCCCCTGTTTTCTCATGGCTTGAGCATGGCATGCCTCAGCTGTACTCCCTGGAATGTCTGTGCATGGTCCTACTAGAGGTGTTTGATTTGCCTGTGCCTGAAACTTGTGCCACCAAAAACACTGAGGCTACTTGTGAAGAGCTGTTTAAGCATTTGCTGTATCTGCTTCCAGGCAGGGAGCCTGGTATTTTATTATTTTATTTTATTTTATTTTATTTTATTTTATTTTATTTTATTTTATTTTATTTTATTTTATTTTATTTTATTTTATTTTATTTTATTTTATTTTTTTATTTTATTTTATTTTTTTATTTTATTTTATTTATTTTATTATTCTTAAAATTTTATTTTTGTTATTATTTTTATTTTTTTTATTTATTTTTATTTATTTTACAATTTTATTATTGTTTTTATTTTATTTTATTTTTTATTTTAAAAATTTTATTATTGTTATTATTTTTTTTATTTTATTTCATTTTATTTTATTTTATTTTTCAAGCTATCTGTATTTTTAGTTGTTCCCAAAGTTTGCAGTAATCCAAAAATGTCCAAGGCAGTTGGTATTTCCACTGGCAGCTTGCTCGTGTTACTTAGTGTTAAAATAAAGAAATGAATGATAGAATAATAGAGGGGGAAAGAATTATAATTTAGAAACATCCACAGATGTTAAAACAGCTTTAAAAGGGATCAAATAAAGTTAAAAAAAAAAAAAAAGAAACCAACCAAATGTTCACTGTGATGTTTCAAACATCAGCTCCCAAACTTGCTGGGAATAAATCAGAGTCCAGGCAGCATTGGGCCTGTTGCCTGAACACCTTTATGGGGGAGTCAGAAACTTGTTTACATCAAGAATCACTGAATATTCTGAATTAAAAGGGACCCACAATGATCATCAAGTGCAGCTCCTGTTCCTGTGGAATTGGAGAGAATAAACATTTCAGTTTGAGCCAGTGCCTGAAGGTGCCACAGATCATTGGCTCACAGGACATTGAAACCAAGTTTGGGGGTGCTGTAGTCCTTCCTCTGTGTTTTGTTATTTAATATCAGTGCTCCTCACTCCTCCAGCCCATGGAGGCTGTAAGGGGTGCTCAGGTCTGTGGGTGGGAGGTGGAGAATTAACCTTATCCAAAGTAATGGCTGTTATGTACTTACTTTGATTTTCCCACTGGAATTCCGCAGGCCTGCAGCCTGTGAGCTTCTCTTTTGCAGGTCTTTTGGGTTTTTTTTTTCCTTAATTCCTACAAGGAAAAGTTGTGCTGTTGTCTTTCAAAGCTTGGTGGTGGCTTCCACCAGTGGTTTATTTATATTATTTTTGCAGCTTCCTGGTTGATTTGTGGCTGTGTTTCTTTGGGGTTATTCTTGCCCTTGATATAAACATCACAGCAATGTGAATGAAGTTAAATTTTTGCTTTTTTAGATGCACATATTGCTGCATCCCAGGAGGATTTTAGTGGAGCAGCATCCCTGGGATGTGGTGGGTGATGGGCATCACCAGCTACTGCACACAGGGAAACCCCCACAGTGCCAAATTTAGGGTTTCCTTTATTGCCACCATCCTTTGCTGTGTGCAGGAGGATTTATCCTTTCCCAGCCTCTCCGTGCTCTGGAAATGTTGGAGCTGCTGAACTCTGAAGGGCTCAGAATTGGGATGGATGGTTTTCCCATTGCATCCACTTTTTGGGGGCTGTTTTGGGGTGAAATTTTCCTAAAAAAAAGAATAGCAGGAAACTCCATGTCTGAGAGGTTTTGGTGCCGGAAGTGGCAGGTTTGGCCCCAGTCATTGCCGGCCAACAGCTCTAATTCTGCAGAAGTTGCCACCAGCAGTAATGGGTTGACTTGAATCTTCATTTTAAAATGCAGCATTTACTGAATTTTACTTTAAATCCTGGTGTCAGGATTTAGAGGTGCCATTTGTAAAATCTCCCTTGCCCCCCTTTGTGTGGTGTGGTGAGGATGTGACTGTACAGAAATTTGAAATATTTTTAATTTAGCATTTAAAGCACCAGCACCCTTCATTTGTGTCTTTCCCATCTAACAATGCTGCTGTGACCTTGGTGCTTGCAAAATTATTAGGACCAGTAAAATTGGATTATGAAATTTGAGAGATAGAAGGAAAACCAGCTGTAAATTTTAAATTTTGTTTCTCCCTGAATGCGTTATGCTCATTGAATATTTTCAATGTATGTTGTTGAGGAGAGTTCGCTGCAAAATGCTCAAGTACTCTAAAAATGCCAACTATTCTGCTAACGTGGGTCTTTTTGTGGCAGTTATTTGTCCTGGCATAAAATACAAACAAAATGCAAAATCTTAATGTTGTTTTTATTGGGAGCTGGTTGCAGCATCCACTGACAGGTAAAAGAATTACTTGTGAAGCAGAATTGCTTTAGTATCAAGGGAGAGCAACCTTCCCAGACAAATGGATGCAGATTTCCACGATCAGTGATTATGTTTTTCCTCTTTAAAAACTGTAAAGCTCTGGTTTTGTGTTGGTTTCTGTAATTTTTTTTATGACAAACAACTGGGTTGTTGAACAGACAATGCAGCTTAAGCGTTGCAAACTGTAGTGCTTGAAAGTTATTGAGTCAGATGGTTTTAAATTAAAATACACACACACAAATGTCTGCATTTTGAGTGTCTCAGGCCATTCTTTGCCCGAGCCTACCTATATTTTCACTTATCTGTTCATAAAAGTCTCACGAAAAACATACAAAAGATATTTTGTGCAATGACATCAGAGGGAGAAAATATTCTTAGAAAATTTCATGCTGTTAAATCTCCACAGATTTACAGTTTTATCCAGTCAAATTAATGCAAAACCCCAATGCAAGCATTTGGATTTTGAAAACTTTGGAGGAGTGTCATTTCCTAATAGTAATTATTGGTTTTACATTATTTTTTCACAGGGGAGCTGATCACAGCCGCATATGAGCTTGGAGTAAGTATTAGTTTTATTGTTTAATCAATGCTCTCATTAACAGTTTTAGGAATTAAGGAAGTTTAATTAAGCATGGAGTAAAGTAGATTAATTTATTTTCAAACCACAGTTTTTACTAACTTATAAGTACAGCACGCGACAATTTACTTCAAGTTTTAAATCCAATTAAACTAAATTATAAAGCAAAGGCTTTACTGTATATACAGTAGCTGGCTTATTATCAACCCAAATTTTGTATAAGCTGGGGAGAATAAAATAAATCGGGTTAACAATTTTAATAAGTTTTATTATTTAATAAACTTTATTATGGTGCATGATCCCTTTAGGCAAGACCTTAGGACTGTCAGCGCGGTGGTAATCCGATAGCAGTGTGGTCTTTCAACTTGCTAACCAATAAAATAGTTGAGAAGCTGCTTTTTTTTAAAAATAAAAAAACCAAAAAAACAAAAAAAAGGGAAAAAAAAAAACCCAGCCTTTTGAATGACCCTAATATACTGTGAACCCAAACAAGGAGCCCTTTAAGGCGCGCTAATGAAACGTGGCACCTCCTTTTCCTCGCCGCCTCATTATTATGGGCGAGGCGTGGAGCCAGATCCACCGAGGAAAAAATCTTGGTGGGGTTAGGATGGGTACCAGGGTTTGGGATGGGCACGGGGATTTGGGATGGTTTTGGAGAGTTGGGATGGGTACCAGGGTTTGGGATGGGCACAGGGATTTGGGATGGGTACCGAGGGTTGGGATGGGCACTGAGGGTGGCTCAGGGAGCGGAGCTGCTCGGGGCTGCCCTGCTCTCATTCCCAGCCTCTTCCCCTTTCCAACCCCATGTCCCTCTGTCCCTAGGTTGCCCACCCTCCCGGCTACCCCCTGTTCACGCTGCTGGCCAAAGTGGCCACGGCCCTGGCGGCTCCCCCGCCTTCCGAGTCAATCTCCTCTGCGGCTTGGTGGGAGCAGCTGCTGCCTCTTTGCTTTTTTGCACGGTTTTCAGGTAAAGTCCTCGGGGGTGCCTTTTCCTTGGCTTCGTGGTGCTTCCCTGGCGGCTCGGGACATTCCCGAAGGCTCCCTCTGCTCCCCGCTGGCCTTCGGACCAGCATTCCCCCCCCTTCCCTAATTAGTTCCTCTGATTAACCTAACAGCAACTTAATCTGAATTTGACCTTCTTTCCCGCACAAAAGCCTCCCCCCTCTTTTTATTTCCCCCCCCCACCCTTTTCTTTTCTGTTAAATAATAATAATAGCAATAATAAAAAGTGCACCCTTTCCCTTGCCCAGCCGTGACAGGTTGTTCAGGCTCATTATCACAAATCACCGCTCGGTTTAACTAACCAGAACTAATGAAGTTTGTCGTTCTCGAAAGATGCAGATGGTCTGTTTAAATTAACAGGATGAGCTTCACCTATCGGGAAACCGTGAACTTGGTTTAATTGCAGCTCCCGGCGGAGGTGGATGGGCAGTTGCCTGCCCGTGGTACCCAAGGAGCAGGGAGAGCATCCCTGCCTCTCCCTGGAGCAGCTCCGGGCTCAGGGGGGGATGTCCGGAGCCTCCTCTCCGCACCTCTAACCTTGGGAGGACAGGGAACAATCGGCATGCTCACGTGGTTGTGGGGTTTTTGTTAACCCTGCTCGTCTTTGATGTGCAAGTTCTGGCTGCTCTTAACCTCAGCCTGACCCATATTTGAGAGGATTATGGCAACCCGTATAAACAATTTCTGATGTTCTTTTTGCAGGGAAAATAGGGCACGTTTTGAGGCTGCGAATGGTATCGGGGCGCTTCGGGATGAGACGGGGCGCTTCCCGACCGGGATTATTTTGACAAAAGCCCTTTTCTCCCACCCGTTTCCAGAGCCACCCCTCAGGGAAACCTTCCCAGCAACCTAGAAATAAAAACAGGAATAAATGGGGAGGTGGTGGGGGGCAGATTCTGAGATTAAGCAAGCCCTGAGCTTGCTTAAACTTTGTTCCACAGGGTCCATCTTTCTCTGCTGAAGAGGAGTTGCTTTTTTGCACATCACTTCGCACGTAGCATCAGCTCCAAAGCACACCTACTGGAATTGCTTGAGTAGTTCCTAAATATTTCTGTAGGCATTTAAAGTGATTGCTTTCACTGGTGGGTAATACATGTAATTAAGTCAGCGTTATTTAATTTAATATTCTGTATTTCACAGCCTATTTAGGAAGCTGGAAGTGGCGCTGGCCTCCCATGCACAGCGCTCGGTGCAGCGTCAGAGCACAACTCCATTCTATTAAAAACTCTGCAAGGAGTTGCTAAAGGTTTTCTATATTTGGTTCTGATTTCTTTTTTAATGATGGTTATTCCCATTATTGCAATTATTTGGGAGATCTTCCCCAGTTTTTAGTTTGTGTGTGACAGTTCCTTGGGTGCCCGCTTTGTGCTTTGGAAATGTTGCAATCGTTCCTTTAGAGAAATAAGGATACAGGAGAGAAATGACAGGCTAAATTTGAGAATTATTTTGGGAATTACTTCAGCACTTCTGAAGGTTTAGGTGTTTTGTTGGTGTTTAATTGGATTTGGAAGACATCGCTTCTGTCAAATTTAGAATTTGCATGAAGGAATGGAAAACGTGCAAGCAAGAGATGATAAAAACTATTAAGACTTACAGAAATTATTTCATAGATACTGACAGGATCAATTATTCAGCCTAACAGTGAATACTTTTTTTTTTTAATTATTGTAAGGTCAGTTTTGTTTCCAAATAAAATGTTACATTTTTCATTTCAAGCACCTTAAAATTGGTTTAATTTTTGGAACACTGATTTGGCAAAAAAAAAAAAAAAAAAAAAAAAAACAGAAAATGGTTTCTTTTATAAAAATTTATTTTAAAAGAAAAATATTAGAAAGTGTTCACTGGCAGTGTCTGATTGAAGCTGTAGCTGTCTGAAGGTGATGTGGTGTGTTTTAAACCGGGCTTGTCCCTTCTCACAAAGGGACTAAATGGGTCTATCAAATCCCCCCTTTATTTTTGTGTTTAAATAAAATTATCTGGTGGGGTGACCCCTACGAGGTACCAGTGGCACAATCAGCACCTGCTCCTCCTGCCGTGTGAAACGTGGATGTTAATATGAAAATATGTAGATGTTAGGAGTACAAATAATTGATGAAGTACACATCCTTCGGGAGCAGCACGGTTCAAGTGGCAAATCTGCCTGCTCAAACAATAGCCACCCTCCAGCGGGGAGGAAGCCATCTCTATGGAAATGGGGCTGACGCTGCCCTATTGATCCAGTGAAGAAGACATTATACAATGTCAGTTGGGTTGTTACGATTTCATTTGTCGTCTGACCTGAACTTAACCTCTAAAACCTTTCTTTTCTCCCCGCCAGCCGGGCAGCGCTGCTGTTTACCCTCACACCCCGTGCCTCCCTCCCTCCCAGCATCCCCATACAGTAAATCTCTCCCTTTTTTAAATTTATTTTTTTAAATTAATTTCCCCATTGATTCTTTTTGTTTGAGTCATTTCCCGGAGTTTATTCCTCGGCAGGTCGGGATGATTTTATTGCTTAAGGAGAAGAGTCGTGGTTCCTTCCCTCTGTGGTGTTTGGGATGTTGTGGCACGTGTGGGATTAGGGTGGAATTTATTCCTTGAGCAGGTTTCTCCTTTGCCAGGTGATGGCTGGCGGGATGCTCCGTGCTGGGGTCGAGAGGAAGCAGCCGCCGCATCACGTCTGTTTGTTAATTTTGTTGTGTTATAATATATTATATTACTCCTTTAATTACATTATTTTTTTAAGCCTGGATTGTTGTTCTCAAAGCGAAATTATGTGGCAGCACATTGATGCAAAAAGGCTTTTTGTCAGTAATCCAGACTATCGCTGAACGAGCCGTTTCTCCTTTGAGTTACTTCTCAAGTATGGATTTTTTCCCCCCCTCTGCACAGTCTTAATAAATTGCTTGTAATTATCGTAAAATGCCATTTACAAAGAGTTTTCTCGGACTGCTTGTAACTGAGGCAAATAATTCATCTTTGCTTTGAAGGAGGGGGGAGATGCTTTATGTTTTTAGGACTCAGCGAGTGCGGCTGTAGGATTGTTTCTTTAAACAACTATTTATTTGTTTTACTGTGGGAGGCAAAGCATAGCAAGTTTACAAAGTAAACCAATTATCTTCTTATAATATGATTGCCAAAGTGTCATTTTCTGCACAGGGGATGCATTCTTTGCGTTCTCTGCTGCAAAGAGAAATAGGAAGCTTTCCCCTGCTCTGAATGCTTTTTTTTTTTCAGTCTCTACCTTTCATAGTTTGACTGTTTTGGGGTTTCTGAACACACAAAGCTGTTTTATTGCAGAGGCAGTAGCAGAGTAGATGGTGTCATTGCCCAGTTATTTGTAGGAAGTTTTTGCCAGCTTTATTTTGGCTGAGTTGGACACGGTGTTTTGAAAAGGGGGAAAGATGTTGCATTAAATTAGACAGTTCACATCTCTTTGTTTTGCTGTTCTGGGTATCATATTAACTTTGGGACTAATACATTATACAAACATATATATTTTTATATATGTGTGTATTCCTTGCCCGCTAAACCTTCCAGGCAACAAACTGTGAGTGTATATAAAACCCAGAGCCAGCTCTTCTCCCACTGCCAGCAAAAAGGAGAATTAGGTGTGTTGGATAATGAAATTATCAAAATGATTCCATCATTTTGAAATCATAGGGATGTTTTGGAAGTGCAACTTGACCCTCTTGATGGCACTGAGCTTTCTGGCTCCGGGTGTGTGTCCTGGAGCTCTTGTGGGAAGGTCCCTAAGGAGGACCAGGAGGATCAGTGACCTTCATGGCCATCCCAGAGGGATCCCATGGCTGATACTCCCTTAAAACTGCCCAGTGCTGGGAAAAGTTGTCTTCTGCCCCTGGTGAGTGAGGAAATGCTCCATGTCCCTGGGTACACAGGTTTGCCACAGCAGGATTCATCCCTGAGAACAGTTTGGCCCCTTTTTTTGTGGACATGACTTGGGGAAGATGGAGGGATGAGAGAGGAATCAGTTCCTGCTCAAACAGAGTGGGAAATGAAGAAATTGGGCTTTGGGGAAGGAGGAATCTCCTTGGAGGGCGTGTTTGGATTTTTCCAGATTACAGATTATCGTAGATTATCTCCGTTGTAGCACAGCAGGAACGTCTTGGGCGTTTGGGAAGCAGCTGTGCTTAGTGAGGAGTACTTACAAAGTTTTAGGAGGGACAGAAGAAAGGAATGCACCAGGTACTAATTTGCTTTTAGAAAATCTGCTGTGACCTCTGGCTAATTGATCACATATCTCTTTTTATTTTTTTCCCACTTGTCCCCAGAATAAACCGGCGCCGAGTTCAGTCTGTTTGAAGACACTGCCAAATCTGTTCATTTGCATTTGGCTCTAAAGTAGGCACACGAGGCTGCAGTAACTCTGCTTCATTTTGAAAAGGGTGGTGGGGGGGGGGAAGGAAAAAGCAGGGCAAAAAAACTCTTTTTCTTTTTTTTTTTAAAAAGACTGAAGAGTCTTTTCTGACAGCTAGTCAGAGTTAGAATTAGTTCAAGGAAATGTTAATAATGCACTGCCTGGCTTAATCCCTTTGATATCACCAGGTATCCTCCTGTTCATGGGTTAATTGCTTTAAAAGCGGAGGCAATATTCTGAGCGGTGGGCCGCTTCACCTTTTCACAGCTGTTACCATTGAGTGACAACTAAATCCCATGTGTAAGATGAGGAAGAGCTCAATCTCCAATTGGGAGAAAATTTATGTAAACCGCAATCCCTTCAGAATGTGCGGAAGTCACAGACTTTCTTGATTTACTCTGCTTTTCCCAGAAAGCTCCATTGTTCCCTTCCCTAAGTCCCATCAACCCTTTGTAGCAGAATATCACAGCGGCGGCAGATAGCTTGAAATATATAAATGCTATCATAGCTCTGATTAATAGCGGCGCTTATGAGTCAAGTCTGATAACGGAGCAGCTCTCCACTCAATTTCAGATACCGCTAATGGAATCTGTCTCCTGCAATTGTAATGTGAGAAGGGCTAATTTGCCATGGAGCTTGGAGCTGTCACCAGCCGGGGATTGGGGGGTCAGATGGGAGCTGCCAGGTTTTTGCCCTGCAGCTTGTATCTCTCGCTTTGAATAGCGCAGCCCCCTGCCTGCCAGGGAGCTGATAGGCCGCCGGGGGGTTTATGCCACTCGTACAATAGCGAAGGGCTGCATGGGCTGACTTGGTAATTGTGAAGCCAGCTCATTTTTATTTTATTTTATATTTTATTCTATTTTTTCCCCCCTCAACTCCTTCCTTTTTGCCCCCCCCCACCCGCTCTCTTTTTTTTTTCTTTCTTTTTTTTTTTTTTTATGCAGCTGCATAATTTCTAATAAGGGGTTTTAACAAATGTCAGATTAGGAAAAGTTTCTGCAATTACCCAAAAAAAAAAAAAAAGCCAACTTATAAAACATTTAAATAGCTCAAGTCGGCTCCTACTGTGGGTTGGGGTTTTTTGGCTGCTGGAAGCAGGCGCTGGTTATTACAGGAGCCTGGGATAAAGGTGTATCTATTTTCCAAGGATTGTGAATCAAATAATGGGTTGAACTAATACACCCTTTGCACTTGCAAAGACACCAGGAGAGAATTTCTCATTTGTAATGGCTGGAAGCACAGTTTGTACAACTCAAATGTGAGTATGGGGTGATATTTCTTAAAGCAGTGCAGCCCTGTCTGCATTTTATAGATCTGTCATGAGCTGTTCCACTCGTTGAGCTGCTCTGGAATAGCTTGGCATGGAAGTGTTGAATTTAAATACCAAACTTCTTGGCAAGGGGCTGCAGCTCTGCTCCAGTGCTGATGGACATCCTGGAGCATGCAAGGTGTGAGGTTGGGATGTCTCATTCCTCGCTCCCCTGACGAGTTGTCACAGGGGCTCTTCCCATCCCAGTGTCCAATGGACCCACGGAGGTCCTTGCTGCCATCCCAGAGCAGTTTGATCTTCACAGCAAGAGGATCCAAAGTGACTTGGCCCCAGGACACAAGGGATGAGGTGCACGATGCCTCTTGCATGTGCTGGTGACCTTCACAGGTCCACATTTCCAAAGGGATGGACAGAGACAATATCCTTCAGAGGTGGTGTCCCAGCTGGACACCTCCAGTCCAGGAGGATGTGTGTGAGAGGGTGCAAGGACCAGCTCCCCTTTGCCAAAATCCTCACTGGCTCAGCACTCCTTACCTTACTCCTTACCACCCTGGACCATCCCCTGTCCAAACTGTGGCATTTCAATAAAATAACTACAAGAAAGAAGAGTCAGGAAGTGGTGGCAGTCCCTGGCTGGGGGTGAAGCATTCCGTGCATGTGGTGGGAGGTGAGGGTGCTGCCTGCTCACCCCTATCCCAAAAATCATGGATCTGTGGGAATGCTGACGCTGTGGGATGCTGAAGTCCTGTTCCACACCAAGGACAGCAGCTGGTTGTGACCAGACTGGTTTGGTTTTATTTTATGGTGGCTCTGCCTCTTTGCTTGGTCTCTTTTCCCTTCGCTCCTTGTGACCATGGGACTCAACCAGGAGAGATGAGCCAAGCCCTGCTCTCCTTCCTCCTCCTCCTCCTCCTGCTGCAGGCAGGGCTTAAGTGGCTATTGAGCTCCAGGTCCTTGAGGAAGAATAAAATCTGGTTTGCTATTCCCTGTAGTACCTGAGCTGGCTCTTCAGCGCTGAGAGCAAGAGAAACCGCCTTTTGTCATGGAGTGTTTGTGGCTAAGAGGCAGGCAAACCCAGAGGGATTGGGGTTTTGGGGGATAATTATTGTTACTTAAGCCCTAAACTCCTGTTTGGATTTTAATTTTTAAATAATTCTTCTATTTCAGCCCGATGCTTGTGCACGCTTAAAATTTATCAGTGGGAAGCTTGGGTGTTGAGTCTTCTGTGTCCCTTTCTGTTTAGTCTCATCAAAAAAATAGTTGGTTTTCTTTTTAATCGATTGATTAACAAGCAAAACCTTTTAAATTCAAAATGTTAACTCTTTAGGGCACTGCCTTGAAACAAAAATACATTCAAGGGATTTATCTTTGCTACTGCAAATAGATGTTGCTGGTGATGTACCTGGAGCCTGTGGAAGTGAACAGGGAACCAGCAACATCAGGGTCATCATCTGCAGGTGCAGGGACAGACAATTTTTTTTTTCAAATTCCATTATTTAGTTAATTAGTGGAGATTTTAAAAATCAAGAGAGTTTTTCTTATTCTACTGCCTAAAAAAAATAAATGAAAGATACAAGGCTAAGATCTCCTGCCTGTAAAGTTTTGGAGAGAAAAGAAGGCAGAAATAATCAGCTTATTTCACTAGGTACAGATAGGTGTTGCCAGTGTTAAATACATCAGCTTCAAATATAAACCATTCCAATTATCTTACTTTTCTTAATGAATCCAGTGCACTGAAGATTGCATTTAATGAAAACATTTTAATTAAATTCCAGTTCCTATCCATATGTACTTTATGCTGATTATTTAATACATTTTGGAGAATTATTAAATATAAAATGTCTACAGTTGTTTAATAAATAAAAAGTAAAAATGCTGAGGGAGTTTTTTTGTTAAAGACGTATGACTTGTAACTTTGGCTAAAGGAAAATATTAACAAACTTAAAGGAAAGGTTAAATTTTAATTGCAATCTTGCATATTTTAGTGTTTTCCAACAATTGAGAAGCAAAAAACTATAATTGAAAAAAAAACCCCAGGTTAATATATTTAATTTCAGTTTTCAAAATGTTCCTGCAAACTCTTAACAAAAACTTGTAGCTAAAATAGTCCTGATTAAGGCAAATTCCTGCTGGCTGCATCCTTGGAGCTGAGGTCCAGCAGCACATTCTTTCACTTGCATGCTTGAAAAAGAAAACAAAATCATAATTTTGGTTTTTTTAGTCTTTTCCTTTTATGTTTAGGGATGCCATGGGAAAATATTTCTCAGAAAGGACTGTGTGACCTCTCCTTTGCTGACTCTTTCTGTCCCTTCTGAGTGAGTTTTTGGATGATGGTCATTAAGACTTTCCCAATTTTGCCATGGCTTAAATTACTTTCTTCTTCCATGAGCTGGCTCTGGTTCTGGGGCTGTTCTTTCTCATACTGAGCCCAAAGAGTGGGGAGACAAGCTGGATTTGGGGGAGCAGCCATCTACCCTCCCCAAAATATTGGGATAAACTCTCCTAAGATGTTGCTTTTCCATGAGGTCAGTGAGGATTCAGCTGCTGGGTGTCTTTGCCATGTTTTGCAGCACCTCAACTCTATTTGAAAAATAAAGACAGTGTTTAAGGTGTTTAAAGACAGAAGCACAAGTAGAAGTTGAGTGAGGATAATTCTCTGCTGCTCTCTGCTCTGCAGTCCTGATGTGCTGTTGAAAGGAAAGACAGTGTTAAGCAACTGGAAGGTATTTTCAGGGAAAAACCCAAATGTGTTTTCCTTCTCCCAACCATGGCACAGGTGGGAAGCCTCCAGCCAATGCAGATGGCAGAGTGTGGGGTCCAGGCAGGGTGGCAGAGCTCAAAGGCTCTGTGATTCCTTCTTGTCCAGCAGGGCTTCACTGCAGGAAATATTTGCATTGTCAGTGCCGGGCCTGGTGTTGATTTTGGTGAGACACGTGACTACGTGCCACGAAAAACTTCTTAACTTCCACACCAGAAGTGACCTCTTCATCTTGTTCCCCCTTGTCTCCACATTGGTCGCTGGGTTGCTGAGATCTTGTTGGACTTATGGGAGGTCTCCTTTAGTTCTTGCATTAATCTTCCACAAAATACTCTGTTTTAACCACAAGAATTCTCTCCGTGCCTGTAATTAAGGCAGCCATTATCTTCTGGCTCCCTAATGTCCTCCTTCCTTGTGTAACATGTCATCAACATCTCCAGTTGTAGATTGCACTGTGCTTCTTTGCAGGTTTTTTTTGTGCTTTTTAGAGAATCACAGAATCCCAGGATGGTTTGGTAAAAGATCTTAAAGCTCATCCCATTCCAACCCCCTGCAATGGGTAAGGACACCTTTCACTTGACCAGGCTGCTCCAATCCCCATCCAACCTGCCATGGAACCCTTCCCAGGGATGAGGAAAAAAATAATTTTTGGTTTTAGGCTTTTTGACCTCAGTTTCAAAGCTCTGTCCCATCTCTTTGCCTTTTCAGTTTTTCTCATCTCTATTTTGCTCTTGTTTTTGTGCCTTTTCTGGAGAGTTCTTTCATCTCACTCTGCCTTGCACCACTGAACACCCATCAGTGTCTTTCCCACCTCGAGGTTGGTCTTTGGTCCAAAGTGGTGTAGGTGGCTGAGCTGTCCATGCCTGAGGGACAGTGTGTCATTTGAGGTCATCTTGGCTTTGAGGCTGGACAGATGGGGCACATTGTCACTCTGTGCTGGAGAATTCCAAGAGGCTGCAGAGGCAGAGGAGCATGGAGACCCTCATGTTGATCAAAATGAGCTGTATGACCATGTTACCCCAGCTGCAGGGCAGGATTGATTTAATTTTACCCTAAAAATCATGGTGACAGTCGCCTGGGATTTATTTCCTGCTGGTGCTGCTTTACACTGTGGATTTCTTCTGTCAGGTGCTCTTCATCTTCCTCTAGAGATACCTGCTCTGATTGCTTCCAATTCTGAGAGTTTCCCTCTGAATCAGCAAACTCACAAATCCATCCCTTCCATTGCTGGTAACAGAACCTGCAGAAAAACTCTTGGTCTCCAAACTCTTGCACTTCCCAAAGCTGTTTTCTTGATCTTCTTCAGGAATGCAGAATGTTCCCGTTTGGATTTTGACATCTGTGGTACTTGGAGGAACTTAATGCTCCGAGCATGAAATGGGCTGTCACAGAGTGGGCTCCTGGAGAAGATTCCAGGGAGACCTTAGAGACTCTTCCAAAACCTAAAAGAGCTCCAAGAGAGATGAGAAGACACTTGGACAAGGGCCTGGAGTGACAGGACAAGGGGGAATGGCTTCCCAGTGCCAGAGGGCAGGGTTAGGTGGGACATTGGAAGGAATTGTTCCCTGTGAGGGGAGGCCCTGGCACAGGGTGCCCGGAGAAGCTGTGGCTGCCCCTGGATCCCTGGAAATGTCCAAGGCCAGGCTGGACACTAAGCCAAGGTGTCCCTGCCCATGGCTTAAGTTAAAACAGGATGATCTTTAAGTTCCCTTCCAACCTGAGCTATTTTATGATTGTTTTCATGATTCTGTGGACAGACAGGTCTGTGGGCTGTGCTTAGTTTGTGCTCCTGACCCTTTCCTGCTTGGTGAGCAGAGGTGTCCTCTGTCCCACATAGCTGGGATAACTCTTTAAGCTTTTGGTGAGTTTTGCTTAAGCTGTTTTATAAAACTCAACTGGCAGGTTTTAGACTTTTTGTCAGAGGATGGGATTTCTTTCATCTCATTTGAAACCTCATGATAGGTTTTGAGTCTTTGAGTCTTTCCTGGGAGAGACAAGGAGAATTGGTGAGTGATTGGGACATTTGCCTAAAATGCTGCTCTTCCGAAGATTTTTGGAAAAGTTGTTTCACCTTTTTTTTACCTTATTTCCCTGCAAGAATTTCAAAGGGGTTTATGGAGTTGTTTCTTTATGACTAAAAGTTTGAACTGTTTAAATGGTTTAGTCAAAAGAGGAACGTCATGAAGTAGATTTGTGTATTGGGAGTCTGTTGGTGTTTAGTTACATGTGGTCCTGCTGCCCTTTCCTGGTATCTTTCTTCAGTGTTTTTCCCAATTCTATTGATTTTTTGAGACTTCTTCCCACAGTCTTGATGTTGAACTCGCTGTCACCTTGAGCTTGGCCTGGAACACCTCAGAATTGTTTCCTTTTTTCCCAATGTTAACTCCATACTTCTCACCCTTTGGCTACATCCTGCAGGAGCAGATCTCAAAACACTTCACAAAGGAGATAAAAATCATTAGTCCTATTTTCCAGATACCTTCAGCTACTCTGGCAAACCAAGGAGAGGAGCCCTTGTAAAGAGGGCTCTATCAGGAGCTTCCTTTTGTGGAAATGACATGTGTAGCTTGATGAAGAGGTTGGGTAGTTTATAATTTTTTTGGCTTATACCTGCTAGAATTGTTAGGATTAAATGGAATTCTGTGTGTGTCTTGGGTGGAATTAGAAAAATACCCAATTTTTAGTGGAGACTAGCTGAGTCTTACAGTGGAATGGTGAATTTCTGGAGTGTAGCTTTGACCACAGCCACAGCTATTTGTATTTTTAGATAAAACTTGTTTGAGCATGTTGTGGTGCCCTACACTTCTTCTTGTCAGGGTGACTTGCTAAAGGAGAGAGCTTCCAGACAGGCAGAGCCAGAGCTGCTCCCAGCGAGGCTGGGTGGGAAGAGCCAATGTGGTGGAATGGGTTTCTTAAATTCCACCTCGTGGGCTGCCTGTGCTGGCTGCAGCATCCAGCTGAGCTGGGCAGGGAGCTCCATGGGGAATGTGCCATAATCCCGTCTGGGAGTCCCAGAGATGGCCAGCTTTGGGCTCACAGCCATCCCAGCAGTGGCTGCTTCACCCTCTCCCTCCCTCTTGTTGGAGCTGGCACCCATTTCCCACACTCCTGACCTCTCACTGCTGGGATTGTGGGTGCTGCATTTCCCAGGACACCAAAACCCCCCCAGGAAAGCCCTGCCAATGCTGTCCATCCTGAATAGCGCTAATCCACTCTTAATTCAGCTCCTGGATGAATTGAAGGCTGCACCCTTGCTGGCATCTCCTCCAGAGTATCCCATTAAAGCCATGACTCCCTGGCTCCCTGCACCCTCTGGGCCTTCCCTCATCAGGATTTCTGAAGCAAATTCAATCCTGGAAGTTTTCATGGCGAGAAGAAGCAGATTCTTTGGTGTTGGGTGGCTGGCAAAGAGGCTCTGCTCTTCCCAATGGCAATCCTTAGCAGAGAAATTATTAGGGAGATCTTAACCATATAATGTTTTGGCAGGGTGCTGGGTGGCACTCATTGCTGCTGCTGCAGTATGTTTGTTTTAAAAAAAAAAATTAAAAAAAGAAGGACAATAAAGTAGGCTCTTTTTTTTTGTTGGAAAAGAAGATTTCATGTTATCTGTGTTTGCAGGCTTTCTGGCTCATATGCTGGAGGAATCCTTGCTGCGGGGGTGTTTTCATTTTCGCGTCTAACATGGCAGTGGTCCATCACGGCGGAGGTTTTCAGCTTAAACAATCTGTTTGTGGGGCTGCTGATGGCTCTCACTGCTCATTTTGAGGAGGCATCCAGTGCAAAAGAGAGATCAAAGGTAAAACATCTCAAGCAAAGTGAATGGTTCTTTATTTTTTTTCGTAATTTGTTAGCACCTGTTTGTTTAATTTCCTGTTCGTTTACTGCTGAATTAGTTTTAAGTAAAAAGGCCAAATTTTGGGTCTTGCCTCAGCACCTGTGCTTGGTGGGGTCCACCCCTGACCTACCTGGATGTTCAAAAGTGACAAACATTGAAAAAACCTGCCCACTTCGTTTAAGGATTGAGTTGAGACCTGTTGGATGGGTTTGGGATTGATTGATTTTAATACTCACAGGATGGAAGCAGGAAAACCAAAATCCTTTCAATCTTTAGTTCATCCTGCATCAAAAACACAAGCTAGGCTGTAAGTGTTCAAGGTTTTGTTATAAGAATTGGTAATTTTCTTGGGGGTAAATGGATATATTGTATAGAAACCTTCATCTAATCAGAAACCAGGTTCCAACTCAAAAATGGGAACGAGCAAATTTTCAATCAGTTTTTCTTTTGAAATTAAATGTGCCCCTAAAATAATGGCATTGTTAAACACTGAGACTTTAAATTTCATGCTGTATTTTCTACTTTATAAACAGACTAGTCAGCCAAATGATATTTTTGCTCAGCAGCCTTGTTCTTTCTACTTTTGTTTGCCCGAACATCTGATCTCTTTTCCTCCGACAGACTTGCCTGCTGTGACTCCTGTAAATTGTGTGAATAAAGGGATTTTTGTCAGGCTAGGCTAGAATTTCAGGAGTCTGCAGTGGTAGTTTACTCAGCTTCATGAGTTCTCAAATAACATGTTTTATCAATGGCTACAGAGACCTTGTTTTACCATTGGATTTTTAAAAAAATTATTATTATTATTATTTTCTAATAAGCATCAGTCCCAAGATCCCCACAACCTGAACTCCACAGACATGGAGCTGGGCATTTTCCAACCTTCTCCCATGTTTCACATGCCTGGTTTCCAATGGGATTTTCAAAATTAGATTTTCAGAAGCAGTTAAGGAGCTTGTTCCAATGGTTTTTTGAGTGTCTGGCATCCCACGCCTGGAAGAAGCCAGCCTGCCAACAGTGAGCTTGCAGTGCTTTTCATAAATCAGATGGTCATACAGACATCATACTGGAGCTCATCCACGTACTCAAAAAATGACTGAGGTGGTTCTGAGCCCTGCCAGGCAGCTCTGAGACCCACAAAGTTTTTTCTGAACTTACGGCAAAGTAAGTCCATGGCAGGGCAGTGTCCAGCGTGGAATGCTGAGCAGTTAATTAAAAATTACAAGGTGATCCCAGCACTACACCAAGGCAAGTGTTTGCATCTCACACACCATCCTTACCAGGGGCTGGGACAAGCAGGGGAGGTTTAGTTTGGATATCAGGAAAAGATTCTTTCCCCAGAAGGGTGGTTGGGCACTGGAACAGGTTTGAGGTTTTGGAGTAATGAGGGTGTCACCTTTAATTCCCATGGCTTGGGAAGTTTGTGCAGCCCTGACTTTAGCCCTGTGTGCCTAACAAAAAAGAAAAAAATCATTCCTATTACAAAAAAATTAGATTTCTCTAGATAATGGCTTTATTTTAGGACATTTCTGAAAAATCACTCGGAGTGAACTGCTGGGCAGCCTCCCCTGTGCAGCTGGGTTCAGGAGTTGGACTCATCCCATCATTATGATGTGATGATGCTGCACAGGATCTCTGTATGCATGGAGGTATGGCTGTTCAGCTGGACACTTCTTAAAGAATGTTTTCTGTTAAACAGTTGGAATCTCCTGTAACAAATTAAAAATCCCCTGAGTTCTGTGTTACAACTGGCCACTGCTCACTGGTGTATTTGTCTTTCTCCTCTTAGGGTGCTGTGCTGAATCTTTTTGATCTCTGGATGTTTTTGCAAACTTATAAATAGTAATTGTGATTTTTATTTTTTTTCCCTCTCAGATCTCTAAATTGGGTGCCTTTTTGCTGTGGGCTCAGTCTGTGCAATCAGCACACCATAGTGCTTTATGTTGTTTGTGTTGTGCCCTGGGTTCTCTCACAGCTTTTCAGAAAGAGGGTATGTATTTACAGACACTTACACACTCACACCTCTGTTTTTCTAAGGCTGGGATTGATTCTTCTGCCCCAGAACTTGTGCCACTTCTAAGTTGATGTCATTAATCATAACCCACTGAAGTCACAGTCTGACACCACAGCCACTGGTCTCAAGGGGGTCTGATTTAAAGAGGGTCTGCAAGAAGGGCATGGAGTGATTGGACAAGACAACTGGCTTTAACTGATAGAGGGAAGGGTTAGATTTAGATATTAGGAAGAAATTCCTCCCTGGGAGGAATGGGGAGCCCTGGCACGGGTGCCCAGAGAATCTGTGGCTGCCCCTGGATCCCTGGAAATGTCCAAGGCCAGGTTGGACAGGGCTTGGAGCAGCCTGGGACAGTGGAAGGTGTCCCTGCCATGGCAGAGGGTTAAAACAAGATGATATCAATGTTCCCTTCCAACCCAAACCATTCTGGGGTTCTGTGATCACAGTTTAGGTCTTTGCTCATGCCAGTGATCTGTGACCCCCTTGTGTCCCCTGGCACAGGAGTGCTCTGCCCCAGCTGCTTGCACATACCCTGTGAGCTAAAATAATACTTGGAACAGAAAAACTCAGACTTTCCCATGCCATCAGCCCCCCTGGAGATGAGTTTCTGTGTGTTGGCTCCCTGGTGGAAACCAGGAAAAGCCACATCCACCCTGTGTGGTTCCCAGTAGTGTCACAGGGCATAACTCAGCCTGGGTGAAGCACGTGAGCTGCAAGAAATGTGATGCCACTCAGACAAACTTATCCAAAATCTCATCAGCATCCCCGGCAACGCCCTTTTCTGGCCATATATTTCCATTAACACAATCAATAATCACTTCTGCAATATATTTGTAATTTATTTTGGGGTTTTTTTTTGAGCAGGGAGGTTCAGAAATACCTCTGTGATTTCCAGCAAAGGCAATGCTGTACCAGTATGATAATCCTGGGAAATACTTTGGACAGCCCAGTAGTGCCTGCTGGAGAAAACCACTGAATAAGATGGAAATGGATGGAAAAGTGCACAAATGAACCACCTTTCTTCTGAAGGAGCTCTGACCACCATCATTATCAAGCTCCTTTCTCTGCTCCACAGATCATCACTGCCAGTAACCCCAAATCAAAGCTGAGGAAGTGCTTTGATTGACAGGGCAGTGGCTAACGACAAAGCAAGCGTGCAATATTCTAGGGTGGGATTTTCCAAAGCACTTAAAGGAGTTAGGCACACAAGTCCCTTTGAAAGTCTTGTCTCCCTGACCCCTTAGGCAGTGTCGAAAATCCCACCCCAAAAGTTGGCCTATCCAATTTAGCCAGCCTAATCACGATCAAGTAAATGGCAAAACTGACTCCTGATGATGGTGATGATGTGTGCAGTTGTACTAGAGCAGCATTTATGTGGGTCTTTTTTTTTTTTTTTTTTTGCCAGATGGAAAACCAGCCAACTCTTAATCGCTGCAAAGTGGGTTATCTCAGCCTTGCAGTGCTTCAGCCATCTATGCATGTCATGCCATGATTTAAATGTGAAAGATGCAATGAGTATGATACTCATGAGTCCTAGCTAATATTATTTGCTTCACTTAAATTTCACCCTGCCATGCAAAGGAGATCAGTTTGATGCAGTTTCCTAGTAATCCACAAAATCGTAAGGTTTAACATAGCATTTTGTAGGGACTTACTATAAATTGAGAGATCAGCTCTGTGTAAATATATTTGATGTTTTTTCTTTATCTGTTCTTGAAGTTCCAGCGTGATTAAACTAAAATAAACATTGTTATGCAATATGACATATTTTGGTGCAGGAATTGTCCCTAGGCCATTTGCTGAAGTTGGGTTTATGCTTCTTGGCTGGTTTGCTGCCTTATCTCTATCTGCCGGCGTCGTCCTACCTCAATCGAGCCCGCTGGACATGGGGAGACCAGACGACTTTTCAAGGATTTTTGACCCACTTTCTGAGGGAAGAATATGGGACATTCAATCTGGTAAACAAGGGTCACTGCCTAAATTGCTTCCTTTTCACTTATGCAACAGCAGAGATGTTCTGTTTGTGACGATTAAGGGCTCGCGGGGAAGGAAATTGAAAATGTTTCATTTTTTAAGCATTCATTTTGGATTTTGACCTCCTGACCTGTTAGGTTTTCTGGGAATGGGTCACATGGCTGGGAAAGCAAAGAGATAATTCTCATTGCCTTATGGGGTGAGCCAAATTATTTCCTGGGAGCAGTATGGGTGTCTTGTGTGTGTAGGAGCCCAAAGAACAAACTGTGCCAGAGGGAGTTGGTGACATCAATTTTGTGGTGTTTTTAAGATTAATATTGTCTTATTTTTCTATTTTTAACTCAGACATTTAAAGAGGTCACAAGCAGTTTTCATTTAAAAGCTATTCCTCTTTAATTTACTGATGTTGAATTTAAGTGAGTGGTTGTTTTGAGGGTTCTAAATTATTCCTCTTAACTTACTAATGTTGAATTTAAGTGAGTGGTTGGTTTGAGGGCTCTCAGAAGCCTCTGATTTGAGTTATTGAGGTCTCTGCTGTTGCCAAGAGAGGGAAGAATCCATGGTTGCTTTCAGAGTGTAGGGTTTGCATCTTCCTCCTCCAGCCCTGACTTGGATGTTGGGCTCTGGCCACCCAAGGAAATCACCAGCCCATCACCCCAGGGTCTGTCCTGCTTCCAAGTTTTCAGGGCAGAGGGCTGGGAAATCACACCACTGGGAGGAAAACAATAAAAAGGTGTGGTCTGCACGTTCTGTGCCTCCCTGGAGTCCTGGAGCTCCACATCCTCAGAAATCACACTTCACATGCAGCCAGTGTGACACTGCATCACTGCCACTGTGCCGTTCCACCCTTCTCAGAGGGCTGTGAGGCTGTAGGATGTGTGTCAAAAGACATGATAATTCCTGCTGCTGCCACTAAATCTGCCCAAAAACTCCTGAAGAGATCAGGTCCAGCCTCTGAAGGACCTGTGAGACTTCCCCTGTTGTCTCCCTGTTCCCAGCTGTCTCCTGAGAATCAGCCTCCACTGGGCAGAGCAATACCAAGGCATGCAAATCCCTTAACTCCTCTCTCCATCAAATGTGATGAATTCAAGTTGATGTTCAGGAGGCTTAGGGATGGACTGTGTGTAATCCTACACCACAAATCACATTTAGGATGAACTTGTCTGAAGCAGGAGCAATAAATACAGCAAAATCCAAGCGTTTGGTCCCGGTGCCAGTTGGGATAATGCCAGAGCACTGCTGGGTGGACAGACAGCTTTTACATCCCATAGCTCTGGTTTAAGGGCAGGCAGGGTCATAAAAAACCCCAGAAAATATTTTGGAGAGGGTTCCACCTGTAAGCCATGGGTCAGAAATGTCATCTCTGTGGTGGATGTGTCCAGGGCCGTCAGCTGCCAGCGAGGTGGGGCTGCAGGAGCTGTGAGCTGCCTCTCCATCCTCTAACACTTATTTTTTAATCAAATCCTGGATGCAATTAGCTATTCCATTTTTACTGAGATTATATATTCCTTCCACACCTCCTGAATCTGTTTACCTTATCTTTAATCTGGTAGCCACCACTTTTCCAACAAGCAGCAATGAAGGTAATTCCTCCCCTCCACATGGCGTGTCTTTTTCCCAGTCATGTGCCATGGATTGCAGGTCTCTGCAATAAAAATTCTCATTACCTCATGAAGATTTTGCACAGCTCTGCATTTCTCAGGGCAGAGGAGACAGGGGCAAGTCTGGTCAGCAAGGAGGAATTGAGCTTGTCTCAGGCTGTGGGGAGGTGTCACAGAAAATAATTGCACCATGAAGATACAGAACATGGTCTCAAGTTGGGGCAGGAGAGGTTTAGATTGGATATTAGGAAAAAAAAAGAAAGAATGGTCAGGAATTGGAATAGGCTGAATGGGCTGTGGGGGAATCCCCATCCGTGGAGGGATTTAGAAGATGTGTGGATGTGGCACTTGGGCACATGGGTTAGTGGTGGGCTGGGCAGTGCTGGGGGAATGGTTGGAGTCAGTGACCTCAGAGGGCTTTTCCAACCCAAATGATTCCATGATACAGCAGAGATCATGGTTGAACCATATGCCATGCTATAATCACAGGAAAATGAGTTGCCAGCACCTTGAAGAAATGCTTATCCAGGGGTGAATCCTTCAGTGGCATCACATAAAACAGGAATGTGGGAATGTGGGAGAACACCTTGCAGAGAAGGTTTGAGCAGAGGTTGCTGCCTTTCTTGAAAACAGAAAATGAGGAGACTTTCCTTCCCCCAATCAGTGTGTGTGCGTTCCTCATGGGTTTCCTTTGGTTTTTTTTCAGGCCAAGTCCGAGACAGGATCCAGTATGGGAGAGATGCTGCTGTGAGTGACTCCTTGGCTGTGCCTTTCACCTGCTGCTGCTGCTGCTGCTGTCCTTTGGGCCAGAGTGGCTCCTGTCCTTCCTTTCCTCACCCTGTCCAGAGCTGGGGCCGTGTGTGTCCAGCACAGGGACAGCATTCCTGCCCTCTGTCTCCAGCACTGAAGGAAAAACACTGAATCCCCCATCCCAGTGATTTTCCCTTCAAAATTCTACCATATAACCCACCCTTGCTCCATTTCTGGTAGACTCAATCCCAGCAGAATGGGAATATATTCTCTTGTGCTTATTCCCTGTTTCTCCTGACTCTTTAATTGAGTGCAGGGATGATTTGGAGGTGACACATCCATGCTTTAATTTCTCCACAGTTTCCAGCTGGCACAGATGAAGTCAGAGCTCTCCCTTCCTGTCCTTGCCCTGGCACTGGTGGCCTGTGTGAGCACAGCACTGCCACTGTAAGTTGAGCAACATTTGCTTCAATGTGCATTTTTTTCAAATTTTTCTTCCTGCATGGGCAGCTTGTTTTGCCTTCTGCTTGCTGCTGCAGAAATTGCAGCAGTTGGCTGTGGTCATCAATTATTAAGAGCAAAATATCCCTTACTCCTGGTTAACCCTGTGGCTTGGTAGGTGGCAAGCTTAAAATTCCTGAAATGCTGATGGCTTTGTGCTTTGAAAACAGAAGTTTCATAGATGGCAAAGGTAAAGAAAGATTCATCAGCTCCATGTGTTAAATGCATTTAAGTATGCAAGTTCAAGCACATATAATTTTTGCTTTGTTTTTAACCATGTCTTAGGAGTGATACTTTTTTTTTAATAGGAAAAAGCAGCAGAAATCACCTGTGATCTGGCTCTTCACTGGAATGCTCTGCCTTTATTCCCTTTTCTTTGCTTGGCGAGCAAATTTGGATGTTACAAAGCCTCTGTTTCTAGGCGTGGTAAGTTGCACTCCCGAATTTGCTCTAGCACATTACATTTTTGAGAGAAACATTCAAAACCTTACAACCACCTGACCAGCAGCAGGCAGTTGTCTTGAAACTGCAGAAGGTGCCAAAATACAGCTCCAAGGCCAGGTTGGATGGGGCTTGGAGCAACCTGGTCTAGTGGGAGGTGTGGGATGGGGGAGGATCTTTATGGTCCCTTGCAGCCCAACCCCAGTTCTGGGATTCTCTCTCCTAGGTGGAGCGGTTCTGGCTGCAGAGCAGTGCTGTGGTGGCCGTGCTGGCAGGGCTGGGTTGGGCCACGCTGGCCAGCCTTGGGAGGGACACTGTGCTGCAGGGCACCTGGCTGCTGCCATGCCTGCAGTGGCTTCCTGCTCTGGCCCTCGTGGCTTCTCAGCTTTGGGCAAATTACAGGTGAGAAGTTCCCTCGGTGCCGCCTCGCTGGGGGACCTGGGGTGCTGCTGGGGTTTCTGGCCTTGGCTTGGGATGGGGAAAGGCTCTTTTCACACCCCACCTAAGCTTGCATGGTCACAGCCTGCAGAACCCCCTGGTTTGATCTCCCTCAGAGTCCTCCAGGCTGTAAATGGGGATGTCACAGAGGTTGAGGGAAAAAAATCTCTGTAGATACACAAATTTCTAAAAAAACCCTTGTAAATCTCTGCTTTTTCTCCTAAGGAGGTTTGCAGAATTCATGTGGCCCAAACTTCTCTTGCTTTCCTTCACTCTGCCCTGTGCCCTGAAGTTTTTTCTGATTTTTCCCCATTTTTGAAGATTTAAATCTGTAGTTTGGCGCTTCCCTATCCCATAACCCATGCAGTTGTTTGGTAGGGATGCTCAGGTATAGACTGACCAAGGAAGTGTAGACTTCTTCCTCAGGAATCCTTTCTTAGGCACACCTTTTCCAAAGGCTTGTCCATAGGTGAGCCAGTCATAGCTCCTGTCCTCAAGTGTCATCTGAATCCATATCTGGAGTATGTGCACACAACTTCAACGGAAATGATCCAATCTCAGATCATGTAAACCAATTTCTGCCTGATACTACAAAAACTTGGGGTTTTCCATCTTAATGGAAACATTAAAGGATGAGGAAGATTTCAAATGCTCTACAGAACCAATGTTGGACTGGCACTTCCAGCACCAACTAATAAGTTTTTAGGTTTAGGCCAAGAAGAAATCAGAATTAAGGTGAAGGTGTGTATTCTGGCAAAACTGTAGTGGGTGGTGCTTTCTGAGTGCCTGTGCTTTAAATGCTTTGTTTCTGTGTCTCATTTTCTCTGGAAATGGAGATATTGAGTTGTTGTAGTGATTAAGTTGTTGCCATTCTCCATCCCTGGAAGTTCCAGGCTGGGTTGGACAGGGTTTGAGCAGCCTGGGATAGTGGAAGGTGTCCATGCCCATGGCAGGGGGGTGGAGTGAGATGTTCTTTAAAGTCCCCTCCAACCTAAACCATTCTGTGCCTCTGTGATGTTTCCAGCCTGACCAGGGTGGATTTTCCCTGTAGGTGCCCATTGCATAAAATTGTTCAGAATTTCTGCAAAGCCGTGCAAATACCTGGTTTAAAGATTCTGTTTTCCATCTGTTCTCTTCAGCACTTGTGATCAGAGCAACAACTACGTTGTTGATAAGTTTGCAAGGAACGTGCTGTCCTCCATGCCAACGGGGGCAGTGATCCTGCTCAGAGGAGACTTGCCTGGGAATGCTCTTCGTTACCTTCATTATTGTGAGGGGATGAGGCCAGATATCACCTTAGTGGACCAGGAGGTATGTTCAGAAAGGCAAATTTAAACATCAGCTGCAAAAGTTCAGTTGTTCCTTTGTCTCCTTAAAACTCATGATGTGGAAATAAATAAAACTGATTTTCTTAAAGAGTCGTGGGTAACCCTATCATGGACCGTGGTGTGCACATTCCTTTTTCACTGAGAAAAATGGGAAAAGGAAAAAAAGAAAGTTACAAGTTCCAGGATGGGTCACCCACACTTCCACTGCCACATCATCCTCACACCTGGCTTTGCAACTTGTTGGCGAACCCCAAACCCAATTCCTGGTGTTTAGACAAACCAAATCCCTGTTGTGTGTCTTAACAGTGGTGGAGTGAGGACCACGTGATCAAAAGGCACTGATGCCCCAGTCTGGTGCTGTGGTGTGACCATGGAGCCCCAGCCTGGCCATGGAGCCCCAGTCTGGTGCTGTGGTGTGGCCATGGTGACCCAGTCTGGCCATGGTGACCCAACCTGGCCATGGTGCCCCAACCTGGCCATGGTGCCCCAGCCTGGCCATGGTGCCCCAACCTGGCCATGGTGACCCAGTCTGGTGCTGTGATCTGGCCATGGTGCCCCAGTCTGACCTTGGTCACCCGGTCTGGCCATGGTGCCCCAGCCTGGCCATGGTGCCCCAGCCTGGCCATGGTGCCCCAGTCTGGTGCTGTGGTGTGGCCATGGTGCCCCAGCCTGGCCATGGTTCCCCAGTCTGACCTTGGTGCCCCAACCTGGCCATGGTGCCCCAGCCTGGCCATGGTGACCCAGTCTGGTGCTGTGGTGTGACCATGGTGCTCCAGCCTGGCCATGATGCCCCAACCTGGCCATGGTGACCCAGTCTGACCATGGTGACCCAGTCTGGTGCTGTGGTGTGGCCATGGTGCCCCAGCCTGGCCATGGTTCCCCAGTCTGACCTTGGTGCCCCAACCTGGCCATGGTGCCCCAGCCTGGCCATGGTGACCCAGTCTGGTGCTGTGGTGTGACCATGGTGCTCCAGCCTGGCCATGGTGCCCCAACCTGGCCATGGTGACCCAGTCTGACCATGGTGACCCAGTCTGGTGCTGTGGTGTGGCCATGGTGCCCCAGCCTGGCCATGGTGACCCAGCCTGGCCATGGTGCCCCAACCTGGCCATGGTGACCCAGTCTGGTGCTGTGAGATCTGGCCATGGTGCCCCAGCCTGGCCATGGTGACCCAACCTGGCCATGGTGACCCAGCCTGGCCATGGTGCCCCAGTCTGGTGTCGTGTCCCTGCTGACGTGGTTGGTGCCATCCCTGAGCAAATGGCCGTTACTCCTGCAGAAACCATTTCTCCTGGCTGTAAATCTCCTGATTGCTGTTCAGATGGTGATAACAACTTTCATTGCAGATGATGACTTATGGATGGTATTTACCCAAGCTGGCAAAGCATTTACCTGGCGTTCATTTTCCCGGGAACCGGTGGAATCCTGTGGAAGGAGCATTACCCGACGGGACACTCGCCTTTAATCTCCATCGTTTCCTCCAAGTAAATAAACAGTAAGCATTTCTTTCATATGTAACAGCTTTCCTAAAATCTCTGACCTTTTTTTTTCTTTTTTTTCCTCTTGAAATTGTTTATGGAACAGCTTGGTACTGCATCCAAAAGACCAATTTTCTCCACTGACTTCCTCCCCGGTGGCGAGATTATTTTTGCAATTAAAGCAAAATATCTCTGCAGAAGTAACTCCATCCGGATATAATATTGCCTGTTGTTTTGAGGTTGGTTTGTTTTTTAGGAAGGAAGGGAAAAAAGGTGATCTGCAGAGTGTTTACTGATGATTTTTTTGTTGTTGTTGTCAATACAGTTCATCACAGAGAATAGGAACGTTCCTGTGTACTCAGAACGACGGTGGTTGGAGAGCAAATTGCTGCTGCTTCTCCTTTGTGAACATTGTGGCCAACTGATTAGCATAGAATGAATGTATTCCAGGAATAATCATCATATAAAAATAGCTTAGTAAGAGTGGAGAAAGGATTAGATACTCACACGAATAAGAATAGCATCTGCATTTAGACTAGCTGGGGTGAGCCCTGCGAGGGTGGGGAGGCACAGGAGCACAGCCAGGTGCCAGTGGGCAGAAATGGGCTTCTCCTTCTGGCCTGTTTGGGGGGGATCCAGGAGAGGGGACAGGATGTGCCAGCTGTGCTGGCTGCTCAGGATGGGCAGTGCCAGATGGGGAATTAATTTGTTTTCCAGAGTGCCCCACATGGTGCCCGTGGGTGGTGTGTTCGCTGCATGGTGTGCTGTGGTTTGGTTTGCTCAGGGACATGGGGTAGCCCATGGTCCCTGAGGTGGCTTCACCATTGCTCTCTCTGTTGGTTTTTTTGGCAGTAAGGAAGTGTTTGTCTGCATAGGTCTTCATGAGGGGGACTCAACCTGGAGAAGGAGCCACTCGCTGTGGCCCTGGGGGACGTGTGAAAAGTTGGTTCCTTCTGGAGCTGTGTTTGACCCAGGAGAGTGGATTCGTCTCACAAGGAATCTCTATAACTGGACTGAAGATTATGGCAGGTACAAGGCAGAGGAGCCTCTGCTCCTTCCTGCTCATCATTTTCTGCCGGCAGGATTGCCACACCCACTGCAGTGTTAGAGGAATCAAACAAGAGCCAAAATCTCAATGTTTTGTGTTCTGGAGAGATAGCAGGGAGAAATTCTCCCCTGTCAGGGTGGTGAGATGCTGGCACAGCCCAGAGAGCTGGGCTGCCCCATCCCTGGCAGTGTCCCAGGCCAGGTTGGACAGGGCTTGGAGCAACCTGGGATGGTGGAAGGTGTCTCTGCTCATGGCAGGGAGCATCTCAGGAATGAGATGCTCTTTAAGGTCCCTTCCAACCCAAACCATTCCATGATCTGTGATTTTTTATAGTGTGAAAAACAGCAAGGACATCTCTAGTCAAGTATGAGGTCCAATTCTGACCTTAAAACTTAATCAGGATCTAAAACTATTGAGACTTCCAGAGGTTTGAATGTCATAGGCTGACCTGTGGTGATAAAAAACATGTCTGGCTCTGAGATCTGGGATGCTGTGAAACACCTGAGGCTCCTTCTGTGGAGAGAGAAGCACAAAGTTTTTTGAATGAGAGAGAATCAGCTGAATTCCCTGCTGTCAGAGCCACAGGCTTTCTTCTGCCTGGGAGCTCTGTAGCTGGGCTGGAAGGGTTGTGGTGAGTGAAACCCAGCGACGTGGATCTGATGGCTGAATTTTATTTCCATTCCCATTTAGTTTCAGCCCCTCTTCCTGGGAAGCTGTTGCCAACGAGGAGATGTGGCAAGCCAGGTAATTTTCCTTTGCTCTCTTCCAACAGCCAGTGGGCACTGCCAGCTCACTGGTGTGGAAACACACACCAAAGCAGGCAGCTTGATGGGCCGTGGCCTTATTGGGTCTGCACGTGCCAGGCTTTAGAAGGAAAAGGCTGGCAGGATGAGATGAAGCTGCCAGCAAAGCCTTCAGGAAAGTGGCTGTTTTGTTCACCAAAAGGTTCTGCTCAAAGTCTCTCAAAGGTGGTTGGGGTGTAGGGTGAGGAAATAGGTTATGAAGAGGAATTTGTATCACTCATGGCTTTGCTGTCCCACGTGTGGATGTGTTGAAGCTGTGTATAACCCAGTGATGGGAGCTGGTTGCATTAAGCAGTTACCACATGGATATTTTTCTCCTTTTCCTAGGATGAAAACAGCTTTCTTCATCTTTGACCTCGCAGAAACAGCCAGTGTGAATGCAGAAATGAAAGCACAACTTTACACATTTGCATACACTGTAAGTCCTGAATTTGGGTTAGGAGTGCTCCCTGCATCCTAATTTTTTAGCCTCCATCATAAATTTTTCCCCCTTTTCTTAAATTTCTAGAGTCCATGGAAACACAGTGTTTCCTGTAATCTGCATTCCCCTTGTTTATCCAAACTGGGAGCACAGCCGATCCAAAGAGATTTGTTCAGGGATTTTATCCATTCCTGCTTGCCCCCTCGGTCACGGAGGATGCCAACAGCAAACCAGTCAACACCCTGCTTTTGCTATAATTATGTTGTCTGTGCTGGGCTCCAAACCCATGCCAAGAGATTGCTTGTCCTGAAGTCCCCTCTCTGCACTTGTCCCCTCTGTCATTACACAGTCGTGCGGTCTGAGCCAGCGAGTGTAAAATCCGACAGTCTTCTCGCTGCAAATTAATTCTGCTGCATTTCACACCAAAGAATAACACCCATAAGCTGGTGTAGGTGTCTCTGGAAATGCTGGACTGCCTGAGATGCCAACAGATGCACAAAGTGATCAGTGTGTCTCAGCAGAGAGGAGCAGTATTTCATACTCCAGCACAGAATCAACAAATGGTTTCCTAAATTCTTGCCCGTTTTGCTGTGATTTTTTCTGTTCTGCAAAGTTCCCGGGCACATGCCTGCTGTTGAGCTTATGAATATTCCCACTCAAGTCAACAGACTGCTTAAGTCCTATGGAAGACATCCTGATCTCCTGAAATATTGAGTAAATGTCTTGCAGGCGCGGCAGTTAAATCTCTTTTTTCCCCCAGCTTGGTGTAACACCTCTCCGGGGGAAGCACATAATGTGCTGTGGGGTTATCACCATCATCTGTAATGTTTCTAAACAAACAGCTGCTGTTGGAAGGGAAACGTTTCAGCCCCCCTTGGATTTCTGATTCATGCTGCTGAATGGCAAACACAGAGCAAATTACAGAAATACTCCAGCTCTGGACTTGGACATCTAAATAGCATCTGTTTCTTTCCAGGCAGTTTTGAAGCACTGTTAAAAGCTGTTGCTCCCACTTTGTTCAATTAATTTGCTGCCCCTACCTTCTCTTTTTTTTTTCTTTTTTTTTTTTTTGTTCCTTTAACAGTCATACAAAGAAATTGTCAGCTCCCATCCCCATCACCCAGTGAACTGGCACAAAAACTTCGCCATCGCCTGCGAGAGGATGCTGCGTCTCGGCCGGCGGGACGTGGACCCTGAGCTGCTGCTCTCCCAAACTGTGAAACATTTCCTGCTCTACGCCCAGAAGGCTGAGGATGATCCCCAGCGCCAGGACATCCTGCAGGCTGTGCAGCACCTCAGGGAGGAGCTGCAGGGGCTGAGGAGGAGGAAAGCGGAGTTGAGGCGCAGAGCTGGGTAGCTCCTGGTCCTGCTGAAATGTTAAAGTCAGGACTTAAAATCTGAATCAGTCCTTGGCTGTGTGAGAGTGGTTTGAAAAGGGGACAGAAATGGCAGCAGAGAGGAAATCCAGTGTGATCCCCTCTGCAGGAACACAGTGGTGTTTGATTTCTGTTGCCAAATGAACTTTTTTTGGGGTAGGGGAAAAGCTCACCACTAAATAAAATATCGAGGTTTGAAAAAAGAGAGTTTTCTTTTACAAGAAAACTATGAGCTTGTACTGTGAATATATATATTTTTTTAATGAATGCAGCATCCATTCTAGATGTAAAAATGTATTTAGCATTTTATTGTTTCCTCTGTTGCTGAGCCAAGAGGTTTCCTAAAGCCATTTTTCATTATCTGTCCTGTGTCTGTGTGTTTTTGTGGTGGGTTTCCAGCAGGACAAGCTGTGGGATGGTGCCCTCCCAGGAGCCTGGTCATTCACTGTTTTGGATGTGCACTAAGCCCTGGCTGTGCCTGTGCCCAAGGGCACTGCAGAATCATAATCACAGAATCCCAGAATGATTTGGGTTGGAAATGACCTAAAAGATATCTCATTCCACCCCCTGCCATGGACAGGGACACCTTCCACTATCCCAGATTGCTCCAAAGCTCTGTCCAGCCTGGCTTTGGACATTTTCAGGGATCCAGGGGCAGCCACAGCTTCTCTGGGCACCCTGTGCCAGGACCTCACCACCCTCCCAGGGAAAAATTCCTTCCCAATATCCCATCTAATCCTGCCTTCCTTCACTTTGAAGCCTTCCCCCCTTGTCCTGTCACTCCATGCCCGTGTAAGCAGTCGCTTTCCAGCTCTCCCTTTAGGTACTGGAAGGACAGGATGTCCTGCTGGAATGGACGTGGATAGAGACCAACCCATTTTTTCTGCCTTCTTTGCTTTTCAGGGATGCCTGCTTTCATTCCCTTGGGATTTTATGATGGGGTGGTCTTTATTGCTTTGAGTTCTTTGTTGCTTTGACTTTGGGATGCTGCTCCCATGGGATGCTGCTCTCTCCATGGGGCATGGCATCCATGCTGTGGCCTCTGTCTGGGCTCTCCTGGGGATGCCAGAACTGCAATTTTGGAGATATCAGGGCTTTAACCAAAGGTACTGGATGTGAACCCACCCTGCTTTTCAATCTGCCCCAGCAGCCAAGTGACTTCTGGGGTTAACAAGAACTCAGCTTCTTCTTTTCAATAAAAAAGACATAAAATGTGTTTTTCAATATTTTGTCAGTTAACAGTACTTCAGATGCTCAAAAAACCCAAAACTCTGGGGGTGTTCCTATAAAGCTCTGTTATCTAAAACTTTGTACATTATTCTGTGGTTTTATGATATCTCAGCCCATTTTTTTTTTTTTTGCAGGAGACAAATTGCTGCCAGGTCAGGATTTCTTTTGGACTGGTAAAATTGTCAGAGAAGAAAGAAGTACTTCTGTAAAGACCACATTATGAAACAGCATCTCTGGAGCAGATTGGGATGGGGGCAGGAGAGGGGTGTTACAGGTGGATGCTCTGCTGGTCTGGAGTTTGAGGTGTGTGTAGGGACATGTGGCTGCTATTCCTAATCGATCCTTCCACTTCTCTCTTTCTCTCCAAGTGCTGATTTTTCCAACTTTCACTGAATGCTTCCCATATAAAAATCAAGCTGCTGTGTAGGAATCTCTAACTCCAGTTGCAAAATAACATCCTTTACTTTTCACTCTCTCACTCTTGATTCATTTTTATAGCATATGATTTCCATGGCAATTCCCTGTTCCTGTGAGCCATTTCTGTACGAACGGCAGATGGGAAATGAGCAATAAAAAGATGGAAAAACTGTGGCTTCTGGGTGAAGAGCCACAAAGCAGAGGGGTGAGAGGGAGCAGGAGCAGTGCAGGGGTGTAATTTTAACTCTTTGTGTTGTAATTGACTACATTTCAGGTCGGCTGTGCCTCACTTGAATCTCTTCCCTCCTCTCAATCCCTGCAGAAGTGTTTGTACAGAGAGAGGGAATATCACACATTCCTCCGTGCAGCTTTTTCCTTCCCTTCTCCAAACCAGTCCTCCAGCCCCGCCAGAAAAGCATTAGGAATCCAATTTTTGAATGGCTTTGTTACCTGCATTATTGCAAATCCATTCAAGCAAATGTACTGAGCTGAGGGTTTTCTTTATCTTGATTAGATGCCCCTCCTTAGCTGCATAGTCTTGAAATAATTGGAAGCTCTTGTGGATCCCACTATCTGCTCTGGGGGAAAAGAGGGGCTGTGCTGAGTAAAGTATCATCCTGTATTGTAATAAACAGTGGTGGTGGCTGCAAAAGGACTTTACCACTGGCAAAAGCCTTCCCAGGTGTGAAGAGCAGTGGCATGGTGATGCCTTTTTTAGAGGGAAAATCAGAACCATGCCGTCGACGTGCTCCGTGTCCTTGCAAATCCTGCTCACGTGAGACTCAGGGATCTGTGCAGGGTGTTCAGCACAAGATATGCCAGGGAGGGGGAATATCCAGCACTGATGGAACTTCCAAAATTCCTCCCCCTGAACCTGTTCAAATGAGATTTGCTGGTGCTCGCAGACGGAGCCGCTGCGTGGATGTTGCTGAGCCTGTTGGCTAAAAGGCGGTGCGGAGGGATGCTGGCAGAGTTTAATTTTTATCAGCTCCTCTTAGGTGGCACCCTGAAGTTTATCAAACAAGCAAAGCTGATTTGCTCTTCGTTAGTCTCAGTTGCATGAATCGGTTGCCAAGTAAACAGGATTTTGCATTTTCCTAATTACTTTCATATTTGTGTTTTACCTCTATTTGTTCTCTTGCAAAACGGGTCCTAATAATTAGTCAGGCTCCTGCTGCCTAGACCTGAAAAAAAAAAAAAAAAAAAGGGGGTGGGGGCAGAGGGGAAAAAAGACTTCTGAGGTTTTTTTCTCCCTTATAAATTCATTTTTGTTACAAGCATCTTTTATACATATTACTAAAGGGAGCGCACTAAGAAATGCAAATAATAGTTCTTTATTTTATTATGACAGTTAATTAATAGCAACCTGTTTTAATGAATAAAGTCACTCAGAGTCCTTCAGCACTTCCTAAGTAGAGGCCAGAATCTGTAGGGATTCTTTTTTCCCCCCCATTGTATAGCTCCAAGACTCGGAGCACTATATAGGGGCTGTATAGAAATGCTCGCTAATGAAGAGGGAGGGTGAGGAACTTGTCTGCATTCAAAGATCACTGGTGAGTCATTCAGCGAGAAAAGGCCCCTTGCTAGGAATAGTCACAGTTCCGCGGCATTGTGCTAGCAAAAGGGTTTGATCAAAGGTCTCCTGCCGAGCTTGCATGGTTTCCTTTCATACGACGACCATAATTAAAACCACTAATTCTCTTTTAAAATGCTGCAGGATGCCATGTAGGCATCTGTCTGGAGTGTCCTTTGTGCTGTCGGGAGCTGTTAAGGACCAGCGCCGAGGGCTTTTCAGCGACATGCCAGTCAGGAAGGTGATTCGACATAAGGGTGCCTCTGAAGGCTTGACAGGGCCTTGACTACACAATTCCAGCTGAATTTGCCCCTTGTCAGCTGCCAGTAAATAAATCTCAAAGAAGAAGGAGGAGGGGGGGGAAAGCTGAAGTTTCATTACCTGATCCCCGGGGCTTTGTTGGTTTTGGCATCGCCCAGGGGGAAGCCCTCGGGAGCTGGAGTTGGCCATTGGAGACCCCGGCGCCCGGCGTTTGAAGACCGTCAATACTTGTAACAGTTCAGCTGTTGGGAAGACAAATAAATGGAAGAGCCCATTAATCCCCTTTGGGTACTCGGTGCCTTTTGCCCTTTTATCACAGCCTTATTAGGTTCCTACTCATCTTGAACCAGGAGGGATGAATTGAAGTTGTTGAGCGCTAATTGGCAAAGACTTTTCATTGCAGGCCAAGAACTTTCACTGACTTGAAAGTAACTTCGCCACGGGGAGGATCAGCAAATTTTTGCCTCGCCATTAAAACAAAACCCCCAGAAATCCCATTGGGATTTGATGTGGTGTTTAGAAAAAAAATTAGAAAAAAAAATTTTTTAAAAAAAGAGGGGACTGCTAAATTGTTGGGCTTATCCTTCATGAGGATGCTGGCAGCTTTGCTCTTTAAAAGAGAGTGATGGAAGCAGATGTGGCTCAGGGAGATCCACCTTGAAATGCAGCTGGAATTCATGTGTCCTATAGGTGTGCATTAGCCAAACCTACTGAAGGGACAGGCATCCCAAAAGCAGTGGGAGATCATCTCTGAGGGGGCACCACTGTTTTGGGCAGTTTGGAACCACTCCAAAGTCAAGCAGAGCAGTTCTGAGGTTCCCATATGCCAGGAGACAATTCTGGCTGGCCTGGAGTCATCCCTGGGTTTAGTGATGGGATTTACAGCTGGGAAATATTTCAGTGTGGAGGCACTTGGATGTTCTCATGTAAATTGGTTTTTAATGTTGGTTTTGGTAAGGGCTGCATGAATTTGAAGGAACTTATTGTCCTCTCTCCCCATGGCCCCCACAATGCGCATTTTAAACAAAGATAAAAACTTTTGCAAAGTTGTGAAAGCATCTTTTACATGAGAAATGAGAATGTCGTGGGCAATCTCCGCCTGGAAGACATTGGGTTGGGGGTTTTAGAGCACAAAATCCCACTGATGTGTCCCCCAAACTCTGCATTTGAGGGACTCACAAACCAAGGTGCCCACACTAAGGATGGCATCTCCCACTGGGATGCCAGGGAGTGTACCCTGCAAACCCCACACTGTTGTTCCAGGGGCTTCCAGGACAGGGAGCTTGGCATGGTGCCGCCTGAGCAAACGGGCAGCTGAAGCTCTCCCATCACATCCTGGGGAATGAAGACATCATTGTCAGCACCCTTGGAAAGGCTGTTTGGATCTGCCTGATGGGTTTGGAGCTTTGCTCCTGCCCAGCTCCACGGCCACCAAGGGCCACACGGTATTGGAGGGTGCTGGTGGCACCACATTGTCCCTTCTAAGGAGCACTTGAGTGTTCTTGGTTGTTCTGGAGCTGTAGCACACTGCTGCTGGTCAGATAGAGCAGCAGCTTGCTGAAATTTGGGGAAAAAACATGCAAGAGGAGCAAGGGTTTGGGTGGTTTTGGGGGTCTTTTCTGTCATGGTTTTTGGTTTAAGCAGTAAAACCACTTAAAAAAGAAAAAAACATCTGGAGAACTCCTCTGCTCATGAAGCCCAAGTAGGATCTGCTGCCTGCTTCAAGCCTGAAGGATTTGCCTGCCCGCATTTTTTTCCAAAATTTATTATTTCTCCCTTGCTGCCTCTTGAAGCTCCTGTTACATTCGAAGATGTCTTTTCAATAGAGGCTTTTTTTGAAGCAGAGTGAAAACAAGGAATCCATATAGAATCACTTTATTCAGATGAGTGGAGGGAATTTGTGCTGGTGGAGGGCTGGTTGGAGAGGGTGCTGTGAATGACAGCATCTGTTCATCCATCATCCATCCATCCATCCATCCATCCATCCATCCATCCATCCATCCATCCATCATCCATCCATCCATCCGTCCATCCATCCATCCATCCATCCACCATCCATCCATCATCCATCCATCATCCATCCATCCATCCATCCATCCATCCATCCATCCATCCATCCATCCATCCACCATCCATCCATCATCCATCCATCCATCCATCCATCCATCCATCCATCCATCCATCCATCCATCCATCCATCATCCATCCATCCATCCATCCATCCATCCATCCATCCATCCATCCATCCATCCATCCATCATCCATCCATCCATCCATCCATCCATCCATCCATCCATCCATCCATCCATCCATCCATCATCCATCCATCCATCCATCCATCCATCCGTCCATCCATCCATCATCCATCCATCCATCCATCCATCCATCCATCCATCCATCCATCCATCCATCCATCCTTCACAGCCTGCTTCTAACAAACTGGAGATTTTGCTTTTTATTGGGCTGAACAAACCCAAGGCAAACGTTCTTGTTTCCAGTGAATTTTATCAGTAAATCCTTGATGGTCCCATTCAAAACTGGGCTTTGCTGGTGAGTGAGGAACAGACACAATGGCCTTGAGGAAGATGAAGGTCAACCCTTCATCTTGGTGTACACGAGGGTTGCCATTGTTGGAGAAAGAGAAGTTCTTTGGAAGTGATTATTTCCAGCATTTGGGAAAGAACAAGTCAGAATTTACTACTCAGTTACAAGCTGTAAGGTTTGGCATCGAGAAAACGGGATTTTTTTTAGAAATCCACAATCATAATTTTGATCTTTAAACTTAATTGAACTAATTCAATTAGACCATGCCAGTCTTGCATTTGATTGAAGACAGCAGCTTGGTTTTGCTAGAAGGTAAGAATGAACCATGGATAATTCTGACTAGATATGAAAGAGGATTTTTCTATCTTGTGGGGGCCCAGGAGGGAGGTCGGAGCCTTCTTTGGCTCAGTGTATCATCTTATGCTGATATTTAATCAATACACCCTGCTCACCCATCAATTGACTCTCCTCTAAACCTACCGAGACCTATTTTTTGTCACATAAAAATTTGAATTGTGTCATGACATGAGGAGGATTCAGCTGCTTCACTTGCTGTTTTATTTAGGACCATTTTGGGCAACAATCACCTTAAAATAAACTTATTTGCAGAAAACATGAGAAAGCTGGGCAACATGGGCTACATGTTTTGTCCTCAATTTCTGAAGGCAGTGTCCTATTGAGGTCCCCAGCACATGGGTGACCTCAAATATCATTGAAAATATTGGGGTTCATTGTGCTTTTAAATTTAGTGACATCACTCACAACACTTTAATTCTTCCAGTTGTTCCTGGTGCTAAAAACAACCAGTTTGAAGAAACCCCGGGGACCCCTAAATACCCCTTTTTTTTTTTCCTCTCCCAACCAGGATCTAGCTTTTTACCATTTCCTTAACGTTTGCAGCTAGAAATACAGCTTAAGTGGCATTATGCTAAGTAATTATTCTTACAGGATGTGAAATGAAACAAATTTTGCACAGCATGAAATTATTCCTGCCATGGATGGCGTTCGGCGGCAGATTTCTCCGTTTGGACCACAAACAAGGCTCGGTGGCAGCAACACAACGCAAAGCCAGAGGAGGGGGGTGAGCAGGGAGGAAAACACCACCAAAGGTAAGTCCTTGTAGCAAAAAAAAAATTTTTTTTTTTTTTTTTTTTTTTTTTTTTTTTTTGGCTGGATCAAATATTAAACCTGCTACTACAAATTTCACGCTTTGCATTCCTGACGCAGATGCCAAGGGATGATGCCAAAAATTAATTGGGAATAATATTCCTTGCCTTTGTGCGCTGCATCCAGCAGAGGGCACAACGGATAAGTGATGGGCGAGACGCCGGATCCGCCGCCGCTGATAAGGCTGCTCGGAATTATTCCCTGCAAAAATATGTAGCAACATGATTTGGTGCTTATTTCCACTCGGGGATGCGGTCTGGAATAGAGGGTTTAGATTTATAACCCTTCCTCCCCCACCAGCCCCATAAGAGACTTTTGTGTTTTGCCCACTTTGCATTTTGTTAAATTTCTGGGGCTGGTTTGGTAAAGTGTGGGGAGCTGGTTTGGTCTTTGAGTGGTGCCTTCAATTAAAAATTCAAATCTTGGCTGCTGACAGGGAGAGGATGTATCTTGTGGTAGTGCGTTCTTCCAGCAGTGTTTTTATGTGGGTTTCTGTGGGTAAATAAAAATGTTACAGAGTGAAAAAAAAAAACAAAACCCCTAAGGCAAAACAGGTTGAAGACAATTATAAGGAGGGGAATACTGTCACTTTTATTTATGGAAAAGTGTGAGTCACTGGTTTATATATGACAAAACAGTGACTGGGAAGAGAAAGTTTCCCATTAGTTTCACACACTATAGAATAAATCCTGTGATGGCACTAGGCAGGGATAGGTGGGGAGAACACGTAAGAGAAGCCTAAAACAACAGATTTTTTTTTAGAAATTTGCTATTATTTGCATTCAGTGAATTATGCAATTAGAGAAATGGACCACTGGGGCACAGCAGTGCTTTCACTAGTGCAGAGAGGGCAGATATTCCTAAGTACAGTCAGTATTCACAAGTACATCCCCAGGAGCCAGCACAACCTTTAAATCAACCTCTCTGATTAGGGGAGAAATTTTTTCATAAATAATACAGATAGAAAAAACCTCCTGTTAATGTGTTCTTCCCACCCATCCTCATTTGGAAATCCTGATACTTCAAATGATTCCCACTGCTTCCAGCCCCCTTTGCACAAGTGGGAAGAAGTGGGAAGGAAGAAGAGGGAAAAGTGTGTGAGGAGAAATACAACAGCACAGTCTTTCTCAAAAAAACTGAAAAATGCATTTCACACTGGTTCCTTCCAGTTTCACAGCACCTAAATAGATGCTGCCCTGGAACAAGTCAACATTTGATGCAAACAACCTCAGAGCTCAATCTGTGCAAGAAAAAAAAAAAAAGAGTCTGTTTTCATGTTCTAGTCTCTCCCTATCTTGTTTCAGGGTTTTTGTTTAAACCAACACTTTCCAACTGTGTAGATTTTAGCTGGGTTTTTTTTTTGCTTGCTTGTTTGTTTTGGGGAGGAGGGGGGTTGTAATTTCCCAACGTATGGGAGATAAATGAGATGTTTAAAGCGCCTCAGTGGAGTGGCATAAAAGCTGGGAAATCAGAGAGATTGTAAAGCTATGTTTGTTTTAGAAATAAAATAAAATAAATCAAGCAAGAGCAGGTTAGAGCTGCTAATACTGAGCTGATTAAGAGCAGCAGTTACATAAAAAGCAGCTAGAGTCCATATTGTAAGCAAGTATTATTGCAGCCATGAGAAATGCAGCTCCAAAGCTTTTAAGGGCTGGTGTGACTCTTTTTTTATTATTTTAATATGAAATAAGTGCTGATGAAAGTTATGGGATTGACAGCTTTGCAAACTCAGTGTTGCTGTTTAATCACATAACCCAGGGTAGTGCCTACAAGACCTGCAGGAGCGCGTTGTCCCAGACTTCTGTTGTCTCTTATTTTAGGGACAGGGATCAGAGTCTCCCAGTCCAGGCTAGGAGGATCCAGGATGTATTTGTAGATCTCTAAAAAAAAAAAAAACCAACACAAAACCACCAAAAAACAAAAGACAAACAAAAAAAACCCCCACAAATTTGTGAGGTTGGGAAGTGGTGGAGTCCCCATTCCCATAGAGATTTAAAAGCTGTGTGGATGTGACACTTGGGGACATGGGTTGATGCTGGCCTTGGCAGTGCTGGGGAATGGCTGGACTCAGTGACCTGAGAGGGCTTTTCCAACCTGGATGATCTGTGGTTCCAACTCTCATAATCCCAACCATTGTGCAGCCACGGAGTTGTCCCTCAGACCCCACATTCCTCCCACCCCTTCTGCCAAGCTTGAGGCTGCTGAGAAGGGCAAACCTCCAGCTCCAGCAAGGCAGGAAAGTAAAGGATGCTGCTGCTCTGGTGGGACTGAACCAAAACCACCCCCTGGAGCTGGATGTGCAGGATCTGAGCTGGAGGGAAAGCTTCTCTTGCCCTGGGTTTCACCCAATACGATGGAAATGTTCAGCAGCCCTGGCAGGTAATTCCTTTTCCCTTTAGAGGGAGTAAAAGCCAAGGGATTGTCTGAATGCATTGAGGGAGGTTTTGTGCCTTTGCTAAGAACAGGGTGGTTGCTCTCCACAAGCTCATGGCAGGTTTATGGTAGTGGATGTTCCTACAGCTCACGAGGCACTGGTAAGCAGGAATTCCCACCAGGAAATATGGAAATTATCTGAAGCCAGTTTAGATTAGTCTAGGTCACTTTTTTTCCTGCTGTTGAAACATTTCTTTGTGATGCTCCCCTCAACAGCAATGGAATAATTTGCCCCATTTGGAGCATTTGTTGAGCCTTTTGGTTTCGAAGGCTTCTTCCTTATAAGTCCATTTTAGAATGGAAACTATTGAAAATAGAAGTCATACATTTTGTTAAAAAAAAAAACAACAAACAAAAAAACAAACAAAACCCCATCACCCCTGAATTTTCAAACCTAAATTCTGAAAATATAAAATCATGATAAAAATACACTTGGTAGGAGGAAAAAAAAATCACATCTCTCTAGGTTCCACTGGAATTTCCTACAATTCCCTCTTTCCTCAGCTTCACCGATGTCTCATGGCACACATCCTGACCTGGCTCCTGAATGGCTCTCCAGGCTGGGGCGGCACAGGATGAAGGCACCTCTCCAATTCCCCCTTGCATCTCAGCCTTTCCCAGGGAAGACTCTCCTGGAAGGGCTGCACAGTGCCAGGTGATCTATCCCATCCTGGGGCAGCAATCCTGCAGGATGGAGAGGCTGGGGGTCCCCTTCTCCCAGTCCATGCCCAGGTCAGCAGCTCAGGTGCTGGAATTCACAGTGTGGGAAAGCCCACACAAGGTGGCAAAACCTTCTGCAGCTGGAATTTGCATTTTCTGACCACAGCAAACAAGGAAATAACCCCATTTAGCTCTCTTCCTGTGCGAGGTTTTGAAAAAAAACAGGATTTACACAGATGTGTATGAGCTAAATATTGAGATATGACTGAAACAGCATTTTAGAGCTCAGGCCCACTGGTATCTTACATTCCAAGCAAAGGTGCAGCATCAGTTGGCAGCTGTCTGGAAGAAAAGATATGAATAGAGACAGCAGGAATAAGTTGTAATGGGACAATTGAGCTGCTTTTAAGAGAAGAAAATAAGGGCAATTGCTGATTTCTTTGGCCTTGTTCTCAAGTGCTCTGTGCCATAGCAAAGACTTGTGATGAATTTGCACAGGCTTAGCTGCTATGTAAGGGAAAGAAAAGGATCTTCCACTCTTTTATTTTGTTTTATTGGCAGGAAAAACCCATCTCTCCTGTGTAAGATGGTGCTAAGGAAGAGAAGAAAGAGGAGAGTGATGCCCCTGAGCACTGCAATGAGCAGCCAGAGCAGGGAGTGAGGGGGATTGGAGGGACAGGGAGTCCAGGTAGGTAAAGCCTTGTCTCATGCATAGGAAAAGTGATGTGTGGTCAGGGGTATTGTATTTGCAGGGAGCTTCATGGCAGGGAGGAATGATGAATCTGACTCCATGTCTTCAGAAAGTTAATTTATTATTTTATGATACTATATTATATTAAAGAATATTATACTACACTATTGTCCCTTTGGGAAGCAGGGTTTTGAGGATGAAGAGGAGACGAGAATCTTGACTCCATAATTAGAAGGTTTGATTTATTATATTATATATATATTACATTATAACTATACTACAAAGAGATAGAAGGAAGAAGTTCTCAGAAGGTTAGCTAAGAATAGAATAGCAAGAATGATAACAAAGGAGCTGGCTCCGACAGAGAACGAGAGCCAGCTCTGTCATGACTGGTCAAGAAATCGAAACACTCATAGAAGGCCAATCACAGATGCACCTGTTGCATTCCACAGCAGCAGATAACAATTGTTTACATTTGTGGTTGGAACTGTAGCTTTCAGAAGAAAGAGATCTTAAGAAAGGATTTTTCACAAAAGATGTCTGCAACACTATACTATACTAAAGAATACAGAAAGGATACTTACAGAAGGCTAAAAGGATACTCATGAAAACTCGTGACTCTCTCCAGAGTCCTGGCACAGCTTGGCCCTGATTGGCCAAAGAGTGAAAACAACTCCCAGCAGAATCCAATGGAACAATCACCTGTGGGTAAACAATCCCCAAACACATTCCACAAGTGAGCAAAACACGGGAGAAGCAAATGAGATAAGAATTGTTTTCCTTTTCTCTGAAGCTTCTCAATTTCCTAAGAGAAAACTCCTGGGCAAAGGGACTTTTCCAGAGAATGTGAATGCCACACAGTGGGGAGGCAAAGGCAACTTGTGTGAGTCCCCCCTGTGACACAGCCCTGTCCCTGGTGGCCCTGAGGGGAGCTTGCTGTGCTGAGAGCTGTGCAGGGCCACAGAGCTCAGCTCAGGATCCCTGGGAGAAGTGCCTGGTGTGTCTGGAATTGTCACAGTGGCTGATGAGGACATGCTCAGTCCTGGCTGTGTAAATGTGCAAATGCTCAGGTGTCACCATCAGACAAGAAGCGTTTTCCATGGTGCTCCCCACTGAGGTGAGGTGCCACAGCACTGTCCTGGAGGAAACTCCTCAGCTCTCCCTGCAGGGGCAGAGGGTGTCCAAGGATGTGAGAGTGGAGCAGAGCTTTGTGCCTGTGAGCTGTGTCACCTCCAGGTGACAGAAGGTGGGCAAGGATAAGCCACACCAAAAGCCATCCCTCCCTGGAAGGTCTGTCCAAACCTTTGTTCATCCTTGCCCATGCATTCCTCACTCAGCTGCCTGTTTGTTCCTGTGGCTGCATGGGGACAGTCTCCCTGGGCTCCCCAGGGTCTGGGTGTCTCTGAGGTGACATCCCCACAGACATCAGAAATATCACGGAGCCAAAACATGAAGGGGAAGGTCCCAAATGCAGCATCCTGGATCAAGGCAGCCCTAAAGCCCTGGTTGCTGCATGCTGAGGGATGTGCTGGGGGAAGGCTGCTCTGTGCTTTTTCCCTCATTTCCAGAGTGTGGCTGGTGCTGGAGGAGGAAGAACACACCTGCTGGTCCCAAAACTGGCCCAGCATGGATGTGTCCCTGTCCTCACAGCCAAAGTCACCTTGATTTGGTCCAGGCTCCGGGATCAGGCTTCCATATGGGTCTGCCTGTCCCTCATGGTGTGACCTGTGGCAGGGAGCAACTCTCACCTCTCTCCAAGCAGAGGAGGGGACAGTGAAGCTGTGCCTCCCATGAGGGCAAACACCTCCAACAATTCCAAACAGGACCAGACTGGAAGAGTCATAAGCACATCCACCTGTCTCAAACCTTTCTGGCCAATGTGGCCACCTGCACTGGAACCCCTTGAGGGAGGGGATGCTCCTTGCCCTGTGATGTTGGAGTCCTAGATGCTGAGAGTTTTAGACTTTTTATGTTGACAAACTCTAACTCTGAGGAGAGCAATGTGTTTGACCTGAGGCTATAGAAAAGTTCAGTTCTTCCCAAACTGACTAATAACACTAAGATTACAAGTGTGTAGTTGATTACAAGTGTGTAGTTGATCAGAAGTATGTAATATCACAAAGTAGAAAACTTGGAGTTTGGGGTTTTAGAATATAGTAATATATATAGAGAGAGAGAGCAAGATAGATGTTTTAGGGTGGAATCCAGTATTATGGAGGAGGAGGCCAACACCTCCAATTCCAAACAGGATACCAGATTGGAAGAGCCACAAGCACATCCTTCTGTCTCAAACCTTTCTGGCCAAGTCCTGGTCAACGTTCCATGTGCACTGGAACCCCTTGAGGGAGGGGATGCCCCTCACCCTTCAATGCTGGAGTTCTAGATGCTGAGAATTTTAGACTTTTTATGTTGACAAACTCTTAACACCTAGGAGAGCGCTTCGCTTGACTCAAGACAGTAGAAAAGTCTTCCAAAATTAACGAATAACACTAAGATACAAGTGTGTAGTTGATTAGAAGTGTGTAATATCACAAAGTAGAAAACTTGGAGTTTGGGGTTTTAGAATATAGTAATATAGAGAGAGAGAGAACAAGAAAGAGGTTTTAGGGCAGAAGCCAGTATTTTGGAGGAGGAGGACAACACCTCCAATTCCAAATGGGATACCAGACTGGGAGAGCCATAAGCACATCCACCTGTCTCAAACCTTTCTGGCCAAGTCCTGGCCAATGTGGCCACCTGCACTGGAACCCCCTGAGCGAGGGGATGCCCGTCACCCTTCGATGCTGGAGTTCTAGATGCTGAGAATTTTAGACTTTTTATGTTGACAAACTCTTAACACCTAGGAGAGCGCTTCGCTTGACTCAAGACAGTAGAAAAGTCTTCCAAAATTAACGAATAGCACTGAGATACAAGTGTGTAGTTGATTAGAAGTGTGTAATATCACGAAGTAGAAAACTTAGAGTTTGGGGTTTTAGAATATAGTAATATATATATAGAGAGAGAGAGAGCAAGATAGAGGTTTTAAGGTGGAAGCCAGTATTATGGAGAAAGACAACACCTCCAGCTCCAAATGGGATACCAGACTGGGAGAGCCACAAGCACATCCTCCTGTCTCAAACATTTCTGGCCAAGTCCTGGACAATGTGGCCACCTGCACTGGAACCTCTTGAGGGTGGGGATGCCCCTCACCCTTTGATGCTGGAGTCCTGGATGCTGAGAATTTTAGACTTTTTATGTTGACATAAAAAGTCTAAAGACATAAGAGAGCACTGCATTTGATCTGAGGCTGTAGAAAAGTCTTCCAAAAATTGATTAATAACACTAAGATTACAAGTGTGTAGTTGATTAGAAGTGTGTAATATCCCAAAGTAGAAAACTTAGAGTTTGTGGGATTTAGGATATAGTAATATACAGAGAAAGAGAGCAAAACAGAGGTTTCAGGGCAGAAGCCAGAATTTTGGAGGAGGAGGAGGCCAACACCTCCAATTCCAAACAGGATACCAGATTGGAAGAACCACAAGCACATCCACCTGTCTCAAACCTTTCTGTCCCAGTTCCATGTGCACTGGGACCCCTTGAGCGAGGGGATGCCCCTCACCCTTCCCTGCCCAGCCCAGTGCTCCGCGGGGTGGGAGAAGGGCTGGAGCCGGGCAGCGAGCACGCCCTGGCACCGCACGCAGCCCTCCCGCTGCCGTCCCTAAGTCCCTGCCACATAATCTTGGTCCTGATTTGGTCTCCACCTCATCTGGCTTGTGTAAGCTGCTTCCCGTGACCTTTCCTCCGCGAAGGGAAGGAGGGGGAGGGATGGGGGGCATGTGAGCAGAGCCAGACCCTCCTGCCAGCGGGCAGAGGGTGCTCTTGCCTTGCATATCCCGCTCCCTCCGGATGGCCGAGGCTGCTCCCCTATAAACCAGCCCTTCCCAGGCGCTCGCTCGGGTGCAGGGATGCCCGAGCATCCCCAGCGCGCAGGAGATGGATGTGCTTCATTAATATTCCTGCTCGGGTGGGCGGGTGGAGGGAGCGCTGTGTCTAACCTACTTTATTCAAATAGAAAAATGCGTGTGGTGGAGTGAGAGGGGAGATACAGGCTCTGCCATAATTCCGGATTTAATTGGAAATTTAGTAAATCTGCTAAAATATTTAGTGGTTTCAATTTTTTCCCCCTCTTCTGTAAGAAACAAAGGATCCCGGTTTATCGTGTGTCTTTCAACAACTTTAATTTCATTTGTAGATTAAGGATGGAAGTAGCATTTCCACTCGATTGCATACTGGGCATTAAGGAGACAAAAACGTTCATTGTTTGCCCGAAGTCGGAGGGGTTTGTGCAGACATTAAGCTGTAGGTGGCATTCTTTATACCTGACATCAGGAGCTTTTGTCAGCCCTTCAGCTGACAGGATTCTCTGCTGACCCCTCTGAGGTGTGTGAAGCAGTGAAAACAACCAAACCCTTTCTGCCAGGTGAGGAGGAGAAGTGGGACAGTCTTACCCCGACCCACCGGGCAGAGGCTGCTCACAAAAATCCGTGATTCCATTTTTTTTTTTTTTGGAGAGACTGTCTGAGAGAATTAAAGAGCCAAGGGTTGGTGGCCTTTCCTATATCACAGTCAATAGGAACCCTGGCCCAGGAAGTGAGCATGAAACCCTTGGGAATGTAAAAACTCATATTCATGGGTTGGGAGCAAAATCTGTCCCATCAAGCAATTCTTGGGGCCAGAGCTGAGGTTAGAGGGTGATCCTGGGCTCAGAGCCTGGCGAATCCCTCGTATGTGATTAAAACCAGCACCAGGCCCGTCTCAGGGTGATATCTGTGCCCATCCAGGACAGGGGTGACTGCAAATAACAGAAGGTGTATTTCCATGTATGATTACACAGGTAAGATCCTGTTTTGGCCTAATTGTCCAGCTTGGTTTAAAATGTCCACCATGCATGAAAGTAATCTCCCAGCCAGAGATGTTTTTGGGGCTGTTTTGCAAGTTTTTGTTGTTTGTTTCCCAACAATGACCATTGTTCCCATGAAAATTATCGGGAGTTTGTCCCTCGGCTCAGATGGGAGGAGGGTGCCTGTGCAAATCCAGTCTCCTCAGTTTTACTGGTTTTTTTTTTTAATAATCCTTTGCTTGTATTTTCTCTCAAAAACCCTTCTGAAGCCATCTTTCTGTAATTCTCTTAACTACTGTAATGCAAACTCACCACAAAAGCTCCTCGAGAAATCAAGGCTTTTGTGAACACCAGGCGTGAGGAGGAAAATTGTCACCTAACCTTTCAGCCATCCTCATTTTCAGGGGAGCAAAGGACAATCTCTGGAGGCACAGTTGGGTTTGTTTTTTTATCTGTGGCCCTTAAATCATATTTATTAACATGCCACATTATGAAGGTGGGAAGTAACATTTGTTTTCCTGGGTCTTAAGGGAATTTATCCTGTCATCATTAAACTGGATTTTAAGCCACCATTTAATGTTTTGTTATTTTTTTCTCTCGGGTGGTTGGGTTGTTTTTTTGGGTTTTCTTTTTTTTTTTTTTTTTAGCATCCAGTGTTAATCCTGCAATTGGAAACCACAGTGGATAGAAGCACTGTGTAACTTGCTTCCAGAACAAATAAGGTACAGCAGCTAATTTTAGTTTTAGGTTTCAAGGAGGGGGAGAGGAAGGGGGTAAGGCAGCACCTTCCCTTTATGCTGTGAGACAGCCTTCAAGTGCGAAAGCAGAAATTCCCAAGCTGAGATGTGGTGAATGTAGAAAAGGTTCATTTTCAAAATTGCAACAGCCTGTACTTAGGTGATATTAGAAGACACCATGACAGTAAAGTAGTTTTATGCATAGCGGCTTAGCTAACATTTTGAGAACTAGTTTAGTGAAGCTATCAGGTTTAAAAATACCAAGCCACAAAGTTTTAATGAAACTATGCTTGGATCAAAGTACCATAAAGAGCATCCAAGAACTGCTTAAAAGATCCTTGAGTGGAAATTAGAATGGATCTTCAGGATTTATTCTGTAAAGCCTGTCTATTTTGACCTTTTTTCAGTCTCATATTAAGGCAGCTGAAAGTGTGTTTTGTTTGGCTAATGCTGGGGACTCGCTGGAGCTATTAGGTCTGTTAAACTGAGGCTGCCACTAAAGTTTTAGAATGCATTAATTGACTGATAAGGACTTGGGAATCAAATGGCTGAAGGAAAGGGCTATCATAGATTTCTTTTTTTTTCCCCCCTCCTTCCTTTGCTTTATTTCTCTTTGCACTTCATTTACATCCTGAGCCCTATTGGTGATCCAGATTTGAATAAAGCCACAGCTTAAGCAGCGATTAGATCTCAATAGCTTGGATTTTCAATGAAATTGTGGCATCGGTTTTTTTTTTTTTTTTTTGCCACGCGTATTTAGCGGGAGGTGTGAAAATTGACACCTGGTGCAACTTTATCTTTGCAAACACTGCCTCGTTTTATGCCCAGACGTCCCCACGTGCACAAAACATTTGCAGATGCGCATAGATAGACCGCGTGTATAAAATCCTCCTGAAATTAGGGTATTAGTTGATAGGCCTTTGACTCTGTCAATGTCAGGGGTTAGTGGGAAACAAAGACAGGGCTAAGCAAAGCTTTGCAAGAATGGAGGGAGATAAGAAGACCTCCCCCTTCTCCAGGTTAATTTTTTAAGCATGTCATCCAAACATTCAAAGCAGTGATCCTGCAGACGCTATTAGAAGAAGAAAGCCATCAGGAATATATAATGCAGTAAGGGGGTTTTAGTTTTTACATTCTGATGTTATTATCATTACTGTTATTATTATTATTATTATTTGGAAGCAATATGTTTAAAGTTCACCTGCTAATCCTTAAGCTGTTGATACGACGATGTCAAAAATGATGGGATTTGGTGATTCTCATTATTGTTATGTATTGTTCTTCTCTAGCATTCCAAATTAATATTTATAAATGCCAGGAAAAGTAGTCTTTTTATAGACATGAGAGCTCCCCAACTCCATTTTTATTTTCTTTTTAACAAATAAACATTGTATCCAATATAGATGATTGCATTTAGGAACGAAAATTATTTCCTAAGCAATCCATTTGATGCTGATTGGAGGTTTTTTAACTTATTTTCCTGCCAGCAAGATGACAACCTGTAGATGTGATCTCCCCTTACCACCATTCTCAACAATCTTTGTCCAAATTCAAATAATTGCTGATTGCAATGAGTGTGATCAAACTGACACAAATACTGGAATGGGTCTGAAATTCTACCAAAAAGGCTCTTCAAGCACCAGGGAAATAAAACCAATGGCTGGGAAGGAATTTTGATTATTGGTCACCCTGTTAATCTGAAGCCCTTCATTTCTAGGGCAGTCCTGTTTTTCTCCTGTGTGATTTGTGCCAAGGACACAGCCCTGAGGACCCTCCTGATGGGTACAATCATGGAATCATGGAATATCCCAAACTGGAAAGGACCCACAAGGATCATCCAAGTCCAACTCCTGGACCTGCACAGGGCACCCCAACAATCCCACCACATGCCTGAGAGCCTTGTCTACCAAGAGAGACTAATTCACAGAATCACAGAATCACAGAATTTCTAGGTTGGAAGAGACCTTCAAGATCATCGAGTCCAACCCATGTTCTAACACGTCAGCTAGATCATGGCACCAAGTGCCACATCCAGTCTTTTTTTAAACACATCCAGGGATGGTGACTCCACCACCTCCCTGGGTAGATGATTCCAGTATTTGACCACTCTTTCTGTGAAAAACTTCCTCCTTAATTCTAGCCTGTATCTCCCTTGGTGCAGCTTGAGACTGTGTCCTCTTGTTCTGTCTGTTGGTGCCTGGAGAAAGAGACCGACCCCCAGCTCACCACAGCCGCCCTTCAGGAAGTTGTGGAGAGTGATTTACCTTTGGCTGCTCTTAGCCAAAGGAGGGACTGTTATGCTGTTACTCCAAAGTGAGGAATGGGATTGCTGGGTGGGAGAGACATGGGCACACATGGCCTGGGTGAACAATTTTGGACTTGCCTGGAAGTGCTGAGGGAAGGACATTCACTCCCTGCAGTAAGTTTACATATTAGATAGCTATTTTTAACCAGTGCCTCCAATTCAACAAGAAATGAAGAGGAAAATAAGAAAAAAAAAAAAAAAAAAAAAAAGAAGAACCTCAAATTCCTGCTGATCTGCACAGCTGGCTTATCTGGGGCTTTGTATCCAGTGGGGGAAAAAAAATGTGTGCCCCAGTTACCAGGCAAGCAACCCAGATGCAGACTGCTCATGAAACTCATTTCTGAAACATTTGAATGAGAGCAGAGATCACCTGGCCCAGCTTGAGAGAGATTCCCAAAATTACCAGCACTGCACACAGAGGAGATATTCTGCAGAATATCAAGGTTGCATTGGGCTGGTGTAACTGCCCCAGCATCTGGAAGCTTTGTGCTTGTGGGTCCTTTCCAATTTGGGATATTCCATGATTCCATGATTGTACCCATCAGGAGGGTCCTTAGGGCTGTGTCCTTGGGACAAATCACACAGGAGAAAAACAGGACTGCCCTAGAAATGAAGGGCTTCAGATTAACAAGGTGACCAAGAATCAAAATTCCTTCCCAGCCATTGGTTTTATTTCCCTGGTGCTTGAAGAGCCTTTTTGGTAGAATTTCAGACCCATTTCGGTATTTGTGTCAGTTTGATCACACTCACTGCAATCAGCAATTATTTGAATTTGGACAAAGACTGTTGAGAATGGTGGTAAGGGGAGATCACATCTACAGGTTGGCATCTTGCTGGCAGAAAAATAAGTTTAAAAAAATTCATCTCTGTAGTGAAGGGCATGATCTCACTCTTGCATCACTCTCTGCTTTTGGCAATAAATCTTTGCATGAGCTTCTTTGAGGCAATACCTGGGTTTGAGACTGGGATATCTGATGGGAACAGGAGCAGGGGAGTGGTTTGAATTCAGGCAGGAATGAAGGGATGGGCACAGCCAGGATGATTTATCCTGCCTTGATGCGTGCTGAAGGCTGCTGGTTGTGCAGACACTGATTGTGGGAGGGCCGGGGCTGCCGAGCTTTAATGGACCGTGCTGCAAATACAGAGAGACAGGAACTGATGGAGAATATATTCAGGCTGGATATCAGAAGGGAGTTTGAGACTCTCAGACAACAGAGATTTGGGAATGGCCTTGGGGCAAATGCTCCAGTTCATTTGAAGCTGAGGCTTGTTCAGCCTGTGAAATGGGATTGTATGACTTGGTTGCTGGGGAATGTGACGGGAAGGACTTGGTGATTAAAGGGGGCCCTTCTTGTCCTCAAATGGGTTTTAGGATGTTTTAGTTTCCTCTTTGGTGCTGGAGGTGCTTCCCAGAAAGTCCTGGAGCGGCTGTCATATTTTGATGACCATGGCAATTGACGCTGCTTTTCAGGCTTTTGGCACATTCTGACAGACATGGATGAAGTGAGGGTGCCCTGGCTGGAGAAATACCTCCTTGTAAGGGTTGGCACACTCTGCTTGGGATGAAGGGCTGTGGGTTTGGTACAATCAAACGTTCCACCTTGACCTCTCAGTGGTCTGTGCTGCTTTCACGTCCTCAAAAGACATGGGACTGTCAATGACTCCTTTGAGCCCTCCCCTTGGACTGGGGTCTCTAATGTAACATCACATACACTGCAAAAGACCATTTTTGGCACTTTCAGCATTTTAAATGTTGCATTTGAAGTAGCCAGTCCAGTGGCTGCCTGTTCTGCTTTCTATAATACAAACTGGCATCTTGGCACTTGATTGGAGACAGGGAGCACATGACAGAAAGTCTGGATCAGGAGTCTGGATTTGAAACTCCAACTGCTTGATGCTCATTTTCTGCTGCAGTCTTGTAGGAAGATACTCCTTCCTTTTTCCTCTCAGCTGATCCCCAGCCCCTCACTTGAGGGATCTTATAGACCTTTTGTTTCCTAAAGTCTCTGGGTTTTCCCAAAGGCTTACATCCTACAGTCTATTATATATAGACACGCAGATGCTCTAAACCAGAAATATTTATTTCTGGACTGGTTTCCCTCTTCTTTAGACATCTGTAAAATCAGTGTCACCAGTAAAATGAATGCATCAATCAATGCCAAGCAAGCCGATGAAGTGCACTGAAGACTGAACAAAGTGGGACTGACCTGTGAAATGGGGTTGCTGTCAGTGTGAAATGAAAACCCAGGGTTGAAGTCATCCCTGAAATGGTGAAACCCCCTCTAAGAATCCATACAAAGCTATTTTTCTGGTGGATATTAACAAATAAGGACATTCTCAGAAACAAAAGTGATGCTCTGCTGAGGGACACACTCTTGGCAGCCTCTGCAGGATCAGACAGGATCAGATCATCTATCCTCAGCTTTTCCTCATGTCAGGGACCCCCTTCCACCCCAAAACTTTGTGTTCTTGGGACAGATCTTCCCCTTGTGGCTGATGGCAGGTGCAGCCAAACCTCACCAGAAACCAGCAGCACCAGCAGGTGATTTGCTTCCCTGAGGGAGAACAGCAAAGTCATTTCATGGTAGGAGATCCATTTCACCCCCTCATTTCCAGCAAAGGAATTCTTTCCTTCACTCCAGCCTGTTGCTGGAACTCGTTCTCCAGCCCAGCCAGCAGCTTTGTGCCAGGTACTGCCCTTCTCCTCCTCCCTGCCTGCACAGGGTGGTTTGTAGCACAGAAAGGACATCACAACTCACAAACATTTCTCAGGAAATAATTGAGGATCTCCTGCAAGGGTTTTTCTTCCAAGGGATACTTCTGCCACTGCTCTGCTAAGGGAGGATGTTGGAACCTTGGATGCTGAGAATTTTTGACTTTCTGTGCTGACAGGCCCTGACCCCCAAGAGAACATTGCATTAACCTGAGGCCGTGGAGAAGCTTCCAAAATTTAATAATAGAACTGGGATTATGGGTGTGTAATTTGGATAGAAGTGTGTGATATCACAGGGTGGAAAACTCAGAGTTTAAGGTTTTAGAATATAGCGATATATATAAAACAAGATGGAAGTTTTAGGGCAGAGGCTGGTCCTTCTTCTTCACCTTCTTCTCCATGGGTTTGGGTGGTTTTGTGTAATTAGATAAAAAAGTCTGCATTGTGGGGCACAGGTGGTTGGTTATTGGGTTAAAAGTAAAAATAATTTAGGTGTCACTTCTTAATTGGACAGTTTATCCTTAAAAGGCCTTGTAGAGAGAGAGATGGGGCTCCATTTTAGTTTGTTAAAGTGCTGGAGAACTCAGGGTTTGTGAGACTGTGACATAGATAAGAACTAATAAACATCTGAGTCCCAACAAGAAATACTGTCTCGTGCACTTAATCCCAATTTAGCAGAAAAGAAACAGAGAATCCACAGGAGGAGTTTTGGAAGTCAGCCCAACCACCTTGTCATTGCTCATGACCAGAGTGTTGCAAGGCTGAGGTGAAGGAGACGTGCAAAAGAAGGGGAAAGAAAGGTGAGGGATGGAGGGAACTGATCTCCAGGCTGCTCAGCAGAAGGCTCATTCCCATCCAAGCAGGGCAGAGAGGAAGGGCAGGGCTTGGAAAGCCTTTCCCACAAGGAAAACTGATGCCTCCTTTGGACAACTTTCCTTCTTTCTTTCTGTGCTTATGGTTTGTTCCGCCTATTCACGGGAGGGACTCAAGCAAAACGCGGGGCTTTGTGTTCCTTCCCCGTGCCCTAACGAGGGGGGAGTTTCAGGGCTGGAATGCAGGAGTGTGTGCTCACACACCATGGACAGGGGACCTGCCCCACCAGGCCCAGCCTCCCACCAGAGTGGGGACAAGCAGAAAACTGGGGGATTAAAAAAAAGGGAATTTTACAGCAAAACCGCACCTTATAAAGTGGGAGTTTCTTAAAGACGTTTTTGGGAAATTCTTTCTGCTTGTGGAGGTGTTGATAACCTGAGCCAGATCAAAGGCTCATGGGTTCTTCTTTCATCAGAGGGCCTGTGCAGCATCTCCCAGGGTTGCTCTGGACACATTTGTGCCTCACAGGGAGTCAGTCCCCTTCAATCCTACAAATTAATGGCCAGCATGTCCATAAATCCTAAAGGCACAGATTGCCAGATGCAGGAAGCACAAATACATATTTAATGTCTTCTTTTCCTTAGCATCTCTATCCATGGTGTGGGGTTGGAATGAGATGATCTTTAAGGTCCCTTCCAACCCAAACCTTTCTAGGATTCTATCTGATTCCATGATTCTGTAAATAGTGGCCAAAGTCATTGCTCTGGCCATCAGTGGCCTGACCCAGAATGGTTGCTATTAAATATTTCAGGCCATCAGCCTTAGCAAATAAAGTGTTTGAAATCAGCATCACTCTGGGCACAGGTAGAGTTGACAATTCTGTACCAGGGCATCTTTAATGGGTTCTACCACAAGACCAGTGTAGGTTTTTTTTCTCCTGCCAGTGGCTCAGACTTGTGTGGGTTGGATGTTTGCCTTGCTCATTTTGCTCCTGCTGCTGACAATGGGCATTTCAAAGAAAACAATGATGATTTCTTGGAATAAAATGTGCTTGTAAAAAGGGAAAAAAAAATCTCAGAGCCATTTGCTGAGCTTTTATCATTGCTCTTGGGAGCAGAAAGGAAATTGGCCGCGTGCTGCCTGTGAACAAAGTGCTTTCACGCCCTCCTTGAAATCCACCCATGTTTGGCCAAGTTATCAGTCGAATGCATGTTCTTCAGAGGTTTGTTAAAATTTGGCTGCTTCATTTCTCTGAAGACACGGTCTGCCCAAGGCTGTTGAATGGGAAAGGGACTTTTTTCCCCAAAACATGCCTGACTTAGCTCCCTGTGCTGATTGAGCACATCTAAGGGTAGCCAGTGAGTGAGTCAACCAGAGCCCAGCACTTTGTTCCATGTGAATAAACCACTTCCAAATTCTTTTTTTTTTGTAATATACAAAAAAAAAAAGGTATCTTGGATAAAATCCTGCTGATTACAAATATGAGTTATGAACAAACTTAAAATGAGTGATAAAGTTGCAATTTTGAGCACTCAGTGGCTGAGGAGCTCTCAGAACTCACGCTGCCTCTGCAGGCTTAATTTGCCTTCCTACTGCCTATGGCTTATGATAATTTTTAATTACCCAATAACATGATATCTTTTCCCACAGGGTCCTTGCTCCTTTGCCACACAGGATGGACAAAGATCTCTTCACAGGTACCCAGTTGGTTTTTATTCTCATGCTTGTCCATCATGTTGTTCAAAGCCAGATGTAAATGGGGATCTACTAATTAAAAACATGTAAATTTTAAATGGCAAAACCATTTTACTTCTGATTTATCCCATAATGTAAACAGGGCCCACCATGGAAGCAGGGAAGAGAGGAGGCACCTGTAAAATCTGACTTTAACCAGTCTTAGCAACCATTTTTGCCTCCTTAATGCTGTTTGCCTTCAATAATTTAACTTTTTCTAAAACTGGAATGACAATACAGCACTATCTGTCTGGAAAAAGTCAACCTCTTTTATTGCTTGGGAAGTGTTGCAATACAACGGTGATGGGGTCCTGTATAAACCAAGATAGGCAGCAAAACTCTGTATTTAATACATGCCCAGCACACAAATAAAACGTGAAAAATGTTTCATTTTGGTCTTTAAGCAACAGAAGGAGAAGAGGAGGAGGTAGCAGGAAGCTTAGAATTGGAAAGTGATAGCCTTGGCAATGCAGTGCAATGATTGAAAATGACATCTTCCACACACCCAATTAAAATTCATACCTTTTAACCTCCACAGCCATCTGAGATCTGTATCATTAAGACTGATTCAACAAGATGCCTTGATATTCTAAATTATTTGTATGCCTGGTATTCCAAATAAACATTTGTGAAATTCATTTCAAAAGATGTTAACACTCGTGAAACCCATGTGCCCCAGAGGGATTATATAAATTTCCATGTCAAATATTTGAAGCAAAGCACTTGTACAGAAACAGTGTTTTTTGTGTTTTGATGCCTTTCATTTCCATAAACTAGATTACTTTCTGAAATTACTTTCACACAGAGAACAGTTTCTATTGAATTCCAGTCAGTGAGCTCCTTGGAGTGTGATGTGAATAAAATATGACTGGGTTATGTGGCTTCCAGGATGCATATGCATCTGTGCTGTGTAAGCAGGGAAAACCAAGTTTGGATTTTACCTTCAAGGGGGTTCATACACAGAGATTTACTGTCTTAAAGTAATTGCTGAACAACTCCTTCATTTATAGCCTAACAAGGAAGCTCTCTAGATTCCAGAATCCAGCCCCTCCACCTGGCTAACAATGACATGATCTCCCTCAGTAAGCAGAGATTTGCTGGCAGGCAGCAATTCCTGGCTGTCTGTGGCTCTTCAACAGAAAAGTTTTATCTGCTCCTTGCAAACACTGATTCTGCCAAAAATTCACACGCACACACACACACAAAAATAGATCTGAGCAAATATTACCTCCATTGTGCTTGTTTTGCCAACCCCGTGAAATGATCAAATACCAGGTATTTAAACGGGAGATGGGAGGAAAAATTTTGCCCAGGGTGTAGGGGAGGGAAGCAGCTGTGAGATTAAGTGTTTTTACATAAACTGCACACACAATCTCCATTGTTATATAATATCCCCCACGTGGGTGTCTTAGGTCAGCTTCTGCAATTGCTTCTAGAGAACAGGGTGAAATGCCAACTTTGGGGAAAATTCAGGGTTCAGCCCTGCATCCTGCAGCAAATCCTCGGAGTGCTCCTTGGTAAGAGCACAGCTAGAGCTGGGGGAGCCCCCTGGAGAAGCACCTTGCTGCTCAGATCTGCATTTCTGCAGCTGTTCAGGACCTGGAGCTCCCCTGTTTACATCAGAAGAAATTTCACATGTGGAAATTGAGGAGCCAGGTCACTGCAGCCAAGACTGAGCGCTGGGTCTGAGCTGCTCTCTCCTGCTGTGGCAGCTGTCCCTCTGCCCAAAAACCAGATGCCCACCCTGGTTGGGGTATGTAAAGATTCATTTGCAGCCCAGATAACATTTGGTTTGCTTTGCCTGCTGGCAGTCCTGGGGTCAGATCCCATAAACAAGGAAGAGATTCCCTTATTTCAGCCTGGAAGTGCTGAATTGTTTTGGGTGGCTGTCAGGGGTGCAAATGCCATGGCTGAACTAAGCTTGATGCCTTCAGCTCCTGTGGATGCGGGCTCCTAGGAATGGAAATTTGCTTTCAGCTGGTGAGAGGTGTGAGATTTTCATGTTTTTCTGTGGGGCCAGCGCTGCCCAGAGGGGATGAGGGAAGGAGTGAGTCCCAGGAGAGGCAGAGATGTGGTGATGGGAGACACTGAAGCAGTCACAGCTCTCCTGAATGAAAGAACTGCTGGGTTCTTCCTCTTTTTATTTTATAGCCAACCAGAAACCTCCTGATGTGCTTGACAAAGTCAAAACCAGAGGGAGAATGTCTTTTTCTGACCTTTAGTGACTTTTATCCTTCTTTCTATTGCCTCACTGTTCAGGGGCATGGGCTCCAGACCAGCAGCATCTTATTTTCCCTCTTGTCACCTGCTATTTTCTATTCCCCCACATTTGGACAGATCCTTGATAAGAAGAGAAATGAGTTAATGCATCCCACAGCTGAAGTCAGCAGAATACAACGTTCCTGCTTTTAGGATGTTTCACACATTTTGTTAAATATGGCTTTTGCGTAGCCAGAAAAACCCAGTAAGTGTTGAAGGAATAGGAAAGGGAAAAGCTGAAACCAATGATGCTGAAGTGAAGCCTCATAAAAACGTCCTAGAAGATTTCAGGTTTGATTCCCCTCTGAAGTGGCTGTTTCAAAGCAGGGCTGAGGGATGCCCAAAGCCTGCCCCAGGCACAAGCCAAGGGGGTGTTACACCCACAGAGGGGAACAAGATGCCCATGGCTCTGCTGTGGCTGGCGTGGGCAGGGGCTGCTGAGGGAGGCTGAGAACAGCAAACAGGAGCAGGAAATGCAGCTCCCAGGTGTCTCCTGGCTCTGCTCCTCCTCCTGCTCCTCCCCATGGCTGCAGTCCTTTGGCTCTGGTAGCAAAACCTGTTTTGCCTGCCCCAGTGGCAGCAAAGCTCGAATTGCACCGAAACACATCTGCCAGAATGTCACTGCGGGCTGTAGCTCGGGGAGGGCAGGTGGAGAGATGTGCCACTGCACCAAAATTCCCTTGAGGAGGCCAGGGGGAAGCCCCCTGCAGCCACCTGGGTTCTGTCCTTTTCAGGCTGCAGGAATTTTTTACCTCATCCCTTTCCAGTGCAAAAGACATCAGGACAAGACCAGCTCTGCTCCCACTCAAACATCAGTCCACAACCTCTCCAGTAATCATTCCTCATTACCCAAGGCTGACAATGCAAGGAGCAGAGTGTAGGAATAAGGGGAACAGAGTTGTGAAGTAGGAATACATTAAATACAGCCTCCACCATTTTCCACTGGCACAGCTCACCTGAAGGAGCTGAAAAGAGAGAATTTTTTTCACTGGTTAGTGAAAGATAAAAAGCTGATTTCCAGCAATTGCCAAAGAACAGCAAGCTAAGAAGTAAATAGGGTGAAAAGAAATGGGCTGCAATATATGCTCAGTCTTTGGTGCATTTCTTTAATGCCAGTCTTTAGGGGCAGACTTTGCAAAAATCCCCAATTATTTTAGCTGGTTAATCTGGTCCAAAGTAGGCTGTTGGCCAGCCTATATGCTCTGCGTATGATCTGGCTTAGCTAATCTGATAAATTCCAGTTTATTCTCTGGGTAGGTCCTGCAAATCCAGGACTATTTTAATTAGAGAAGCTGGGCAGTGACAGTTTATTGGGCAGTGGAGGTAAATTTGCAAGTCCTTGGGTCAGCGCTTGCCAGAGCTGCAGGTCATTTGGGTTAACGAGTTGCCACTGCCCTAAATGATGGCTTTTCCTTCATCTCGCTGCTGCTAGGCTGCTTTTAGCCTGTTTTTACAGATGAGCAGGCCCCAGAATATTACTGGCTCCAGTCTTGGGCTGTGGTTCAAGCACCAAGCACTTTCTGCTCAGTCCTTTCTATTTCCCAGCCTCGGTTTTGTTGTGCCTCTTTGAACCTAAACACAAAATGAACATTGATTTCTAAGACAGAGGATTTGAATCTTTGGTTTTTCCTCATGTTGCTCCTTTTGTAGTGGAGCCTGCTGAGATAAAGCTCCCAGGCTGTCAGTAGTGTATCCTCCTTTCAGAGGAGAGTTTGACAAAGATCTGTGGTCAGGGAGACAGGACAGACAGAAGAAGCCTCTGGACTATAGGTCCACAAGGAGAAAGGAGGCTGCAGAGTCACTGAGTGCCTGACACGAGGCAGTAGAGCTGGAATGCTCTGCCTTCAGCCACCCTCTCTTCCTCATCACGGCGCAGGAAGATTCTGCTTCACACAATACAGCTCCACTTTTGTTGTCAAAGACAAACCATTTGCCATTATTTCTATCTGATGAACTTCATGCCATCAAAATCGAGGATGAGGTGCACAGGACTTCCCAATTTCCAAGGCAGATCACTTGTCAGAAAGCAAAAGCTTCTGTTCTTTTTCTTCAGAAGGATAAGTGAACTGTGCCTATACTGGGACAAGAGACCATAAATAAAGCTGAAATAATGGGAGATCACTCAAAAATTCTCCACGCTTTGGAAATATTTCCATTCACATTTGTAACGCTGAAGAAAGTGGAGTTTTATGTAAGAAACAGGCTGGAATTGAAGAAACAGAATAAGGACATTCCTATCTCTGTCCTAAACTTCCTGAAAAAAAAAAAACCCCTTCCTGGCTGGTCTTTATCTCCACTCCTGTGAACTGAAATTCCTTGTCCTTTTCTCCATCAGAGCCACTTGTGAAAGGTTTTGATCTGTGTGCTCAAGGTGCTGGAAAAGATCAGGGGAATGCTTGAAGAGGTTTTCCAAAGAAAGGGAACCAAAATGCAGCTCAGAGCCTCAGATTCTGTAGGCACAGAGACCTTGTCCTTGTGTGAAGGATTTTAGTGGCTGGGGGGCAGGGGGACTCATAGCCCCACTGCCACCCCCAAGGTGGAACCACTCAGCACATATCCCAAACCTCATTTTATGCACGGCCCAAAGGGATCCCTGCCGGGCTTTGTTTTCCTCTCCCGACTTTGTCCCAGTGCTGGGGCATTTTGCTGATGTGCTGGAGGACACAAACACCTTGATGGGCCCCATCTGTTCCAGCCAGGCGAGTCCAGCTGAACGCTTGGGGGGTGCCCCGCGTGCGGCCCGGGAACGCGCCTCGCCTCATCCGTGGCGGAGCAGTTGGCACCGCCCGAGCTCCCTGGCACCGGGAGGGGGGAAATCCTGAGGTAAATTCGAGTAGACGTGATGTTAGAGCACAACTAACCGTTCGGGCACGCCGGGGTCGCCAGGTCTCCCAGCAGGGACAGGTGCCTGCCACTCCGCGCCTGGCCGCCCGCCAAGGCCCGAGTGCCGGGCCCGCTGCCAGCCACGCACCGAGAGCGGAGCAGACACAAGGCTGGGCCCACACAGACAATGAGCGCTTCCCTTTGCTCTCCCTGCCTCTCCCAGCCCGGGGTTGTGCGTGGCTGGTGCCCAGGTTGCTACGTGGCATCTCCAGGGCCGGCAGTGAGGATGCCGTGACGCTGGCGGGGCCTGGAGAATATTGTGCTTGTCCCCCGCTGCTGACGGGGATGGGGGAGGCAGGGGGAGGGAAAACGGGCCTGCATAGTCTGAGGTGATTTCTGGGGTGTGTGCAGCACTCCAGGCTGGAATTTGCATATGCAAGTGTCCAGCTGTGCATCCCGACACTCGCTGTGCATCCCGACACTCGCTGTGCACGAGCAAAGCCAGCCCTGTGCCCTGTGCGTGTTCAATCAGCCCTGCTCCAGCTCATGGCTGCTGCTTCTGCCTGACTCTGAGCCCAAACATCATGGGAAAGGTCTGAAAATCCAGGTGGCACATCGGAAGCTTTTCTTCCAGCCCTGTATTTCCCAGGCTGTTTGTTTTCCATCTCTGGATATTAAGAATGTGGTTTCTAGAACCTTTTGTTTGGTGGAAAACACGGAATAATTTTTTGCCAGAAAACACAGATCATCCTTAAGAGCTCTGGAAGTTGTGCCCTGTGCGTTCAGAATGGTACAGACAAAAAAGTATTGGTACAGAATGGTACAGATATTAAGAATGTACAGAATGGTACAGAATGGTACAGATATTAAGAATGTGGTTTCTAGCACCTTCTGTTTAGTGGAAAACACGGAATTATTTTTTGCCAGAAAACACAGATCATCCTTAAGAGCTCTGGAAGTCGTGCCCTGTGTGTACAGAATGGTGCAGACAAAAAACGAAAAAAAATCCAAAAAAAACAAAACAACAAAAAAAGGCAAGTCTGTTCAAGTCACAAAGAAAAAAATAATTTTTTCTCTTCACACCACCTCTTTTCCCCCTTCTCTGCTTTCCCTTCTCTCATCTGCTAAATGAGATGTTTCCACAGTTTCATTCAACACAGGATGGCAGTGGCAGAGCTTGGCAGCTCTGGGAGCAAATGACTTACAACCAAAGGACAGCTTGAAAGGCAAACACACACGATGCACTGAACGTCTGGCAATCCAAAGCCTGTCAGTGACCCCTTCCAACTTGCAGCTAAGGAGCACTGGACAGTTCCTTAAATAAAATGCATTTTGCTTTAGCGTAGGAGCTGACCATGCTGACTTCTGTCATCTCTTACATCTTCTCCTATTTTCTTTTGCATTTGCCATGTGTGTTGTTCTGCTGATCCCAGTTCTGAGGGGAAGCGTAGCAATACAGCTGCTGTGCATTTCTTTGTTGTTTCCTTTCCTGCCTTGGCACCTGTAGCCACTGTAACTAAGCACTTTACAGTAATCTTAAAAGCCTTCCAAAAATACTGTGACTCATTAAAACTGACTCAATAATAAAATCGATGGCAGCCTTCTATTCCTTCTGGAAAACTCATCTGCCCTGCAGTTCCAGACAAAAATAAACGAGATAGTTTTTAGTTCTGGGATTTTTTTTCCCTGCAAAGCTTGACTGAAGAAATAAATAAAGTCTCACACGATATCAGGACCACCAGACTTTGAATTTTTAGGTGTTGCACCTGTGCAAATACACTGCTCCTGTGCTTCCTCTCTATTGCAATCCCTAAATTTAAGATTATGGGGTTTGAGGGAAGCAGCACTGAGTCAGTGCTGCTGCAAACATTTAATAAAAGGGAGTGATAGGGAACAGCTTTGTCACAGCAGCATTTACCAGACAAAGAGCTGCCATCTCTGCAGGTGGAATGCGCACAGCCACATGTGTTATCCATGAACGTGCTTGCTCCTGGCAAAGACATCCTTGGAAAGCATCAGGACAACGGGATGGTGCCTTCAGCTCTACTCCTCCTCCACCCCGTGACCTGTGGGGAGAACTGAGCCAGTTTCTGGTGCTCTGTCCATGCAGATTGGTGAGGAAGAGGAATGAGAGCAGTCCCTGAGCTCTGTGACCCACACAGGCTGCCAGGAGAGGCACAGAGCATCTGCAGAGTGCTAAGAAAGAGCTGGTCTTATGGTGTCTGCTGATGGACTTAGACATGGCCAGCTTAGCTCTGCTGGGGCCCAGCTGCTCTGCCCACACAGATGCACAGGCTGGAGGTGCTGGGCTCTCCATCTGCAAGGAGCCCTGAGCACAGCCTGCATCTGCCTCCCAGCAGGGGAAAACAGCGCCCACCCTTTCCTCACCTGGCGCCGTGGCCACAGCCCAGACCTGCACACCTGTGTGCATCAGCAAAACAGGATCATGCTGCTGACCTCCTTAGCAAAGATCTTGGAGATCAACTGAGAAAATGTTCAGTCTAAGAGCTGGAGATTATCTGGTTTAGAGTGTCTCTTTCTCCAGTCCAGAGGGGATGGAGTTATTTTAAATCTTTTTTTTTGTGCAAAGAAGAAACCAGAAGATTATTTTCTTTCTTCAATGTCCTGAAACTCCTCAGGGCTGCTTATCTCCAATTGTGCTTGTCAAATACGCCCTTCTGCTGTACACTCTTCAGGGGAATGCATTTAAGAGCTTAGAAGGCCCAGCCAGGAGAGGGGACTGGTGCCCGGATGAGTTAACGTGACAAATGCACAAACAGTGAAGCAACATCTACAGTGGTGGGACTGTGATACTCCCAAACCTAAAGAATACAGCTCAAAAGGCCTTTAGGAAGCTGTTCAACCCATCTTCTAGCTCCAGCACCCAACAAAACCAAAATCTTGCCAAAACCAACTCTTTCCTTAACCTGTTCTTAAATTTTGGAAGAAACTGTGCCACCACCAGTCTAGTTCACCACTTCCCAAATCTCACTCTGTTAAGATTTTCCTAATTCTTAGAATTGTAAAATCATAGAATGGTTTAGGTTGAAAGGGACTCCCTGTCATGAGCAGAGACACTTTCCACTAGACCAGGTTTCTCATGCTTTCCTCTGCATCTTGATGCTGTTGCCTCTGCTCCTATCCTCCTTGAAAAAGCAAAGTGGACTGGTCCCCACTGCAAACTACACCAAACCACCTTGCACGGGTCTGAGGTCATGTCAGTCACAGGCAGACCTGAATTCCAGAAGCAAATTATCAGTTTAATACTGACAGGTTGTTTTGTTAGGCTTTTTTTTTTTCCTGGAAAAATAAATTATAAAAAGAGCTCAGTTCCTTCCCCCTAAATTTTTAGCAGCTGCTCAGTTCGGGCTCTGAAAACACGAGTTGCTCTAACCTGTCAGCCAGCAAGTAGGGGCAAGTCCTCTGCCCCAGACTTCAGTGCAGCTTGACCCAGCCAAAAAGCTGCAAAATCCTCCTGAAAAGTTGGGAGCAGGGAGCAATGGCTTGATCCAAGAGCAAACTCAGGTGCTGCGGCTGCCAATGGTTTTTGTTGCTGCTGCAATTAGCAACCACCTACCATCCAATTGAGCGTTTCCAGTAGTAAACTTTGTGACATGAGGACAAATGGGGAAATCACAAGACCTAATTACAGCTAATTGCCAATCCATGGGAAACACTCCAGTGAACTGGCACTCTGCAAAGGGAGGAGACAAGCGGCATTGTTTTAAAACACAAATTTACCAGACATATAATTAGCTAAATACCCACATACTCTTCTAGCCACTTGTTTTATTCTGAATCAGAGCTCCTCTAAGCGCTGAGCTGGGGAAGGCGTCCTCGAAGGGCAACTGCTCTGCTGTTAGCAGGGTTTGAAGGGCTGTTAGCAGGTAAAGATCAAACCTAAATACACTTTGTGATTTTTTCGAAGCTTGCTGTGAATCACACGTTTGTTGTGGGCTCTCCCAGGCTCCATTGATGTGTTGTTATTAACAGAAGAGCTCAGGAAGAGCTGGCCTGGCCATTTTCAGGGAGCAGCTTGTTTCCCGGTGGTGGAGCATCTCCTCCCTGTTGGTGGACCATTCAGGGCTCGTTACTTGTCGGGATCATTAGTTTATCTGAGTGACCCCGAGAAAAGTTTGAAAGTCTCTTTTCCCAGCCCGGCGCTTGAAGAAGGAGTCAGGGCTCTTCATTTCTCGGTCTCAAGGCTGTTTATTTTATCTTATCTGTAAAAAATTTTCTCCTGCCCTGCCGAGGTCGGCTTAGCAAGACAGTCTGAGGCACTCTCCCCCCATAACGAGGCGGTGTCGTCTTTTATACTACAAACTACGTATACAATATTTACAATTACCTTCCAATGCCCATCACCCATGTTGGACAGTGAGCTTCTACTCTAAACCAATCTGTAAGTGCCAACATCACAGCAGAAAATGGAGGCCAAGAAGAAGAAGGATAAAGACTGGGCACACCCAGTTCCCTCCATCTTGCCTCCTGAACCCCCATACCAAACCCCTAACATCTACTTTTCCACCCTGTGATAACTTCACTAATATTCTGCTTAAACTGTTGTGGCTTGCTGATCTTCATACATGGTTGGTAATTTGCTCTACAGGTCATAATCAAAACTGCAGGCATTTTGGGCTCTGTGCCAGGGTCTCTGAGACCCCTGGCAGGGGTCTTGGGTGCTCAGGACAGCCAGAGGGATGTCCTGGGTCCTAACAGTTACTCATCTTGACTCCCCATGCGGTTTGCAAGCTTTGGAATGTTTGTTGTTCACATAACCTTTTCCCAAAGTGGAATTTCCTGCACAGTGCTGGCGCTGCTCCCCCATGAGCTGGTCTTAGATCCCAGGTGCAGAGAGATTTGATCCCATGGATTGTTCTGGCTGTGGGACACCACAGCTCAGCAGAGCTGATGTTTGGGGGTGATCCTGATGGGTGGATCCAGGATTCAGTCAGGGAGAATCAAGAATGGTTTGGGTTGGAAGGGACATTAAAGTTCATCCAGACCCATTCCCTGACAAGGGCAGGGACACCTGCCACTATGCCAGGTTGCTCCAAACCCTGTCCAACCTTGAACTCTTCCAGGCATGGGGCAGCCACTTCGTGTCTGGGCAACCTGTGCCAAGGCCTCACCACCCTCACAACCAAGAAATTCTTCCTAGCTTCCAATCTAACCCTGCACTCTGGCACTGGGAAGCCATTCCCCCTTGTCCTGTTACTCCAGGCCCTTGTCCCAAGTCCGTCTCCAGCTCTCTTGGAGCCCCTTTAGCCACTGAAAGGGACTTTAAAGTCTCCCCAGAACCTTGTCTTCTGCACCCCAACCACCCCCACATACTTGTCCCATATTTTGAGATTTGCTGGTGATAAATAAGGCCCAGAAATCTCCCCAGTGAGCAGAATGTGAGTTGCCTCCCCATCTCTCTTCATCCTCATGCCCCCTGTTTTTAATTCACAGCAAACCTGAGGTGGCACTTCCCTGTATGAGCTTTCACGGAGTGCAGGTGAGAGGGCTGAAACTGGGGCTGGATGCCCTGGGTTTTAAATCTTAGCATCCCCTTCTCTGAATGGCACAGTTACATCTGGCTGGTTTTGCTCAATTACAGTTTAATGTAAATACCAGCCTTGGAACTCATTTGGGAAGCTTGCATATGCTAATGTTTTGTAGCTGAATTATTATTATTTTTTTACATTAAACAATAATATTGATATTTTTCAAACTTTGCATGCCAAACACTGAAATTGAATTAAGTATTGTTTAAAATAACAATAATATAAATTTGTTTTAAATGAATTTAGTGTCATTTCATTGTTTGAAATGTAATGTGGGAAAATATTACTGCTGGGGCAAGAGTAAATATCTAAGTCTGTTAATTTTATTGAAGTAGTGGATAGATCCACATGAACTATTTCTCTGTGTGTTTGGTTAATATTTTATTGAAAATTGGTGTTAGCTCTAACTAATGAAAATCCAAACTCACTTCACATATGAAGGTGTAAAATGCATCCAACAACTTAATAACCCATTAACTTCAATGGAATTTTTTATGCTAAAATAAAAAATAAGGTATTTTGAAGAGATGTATAGAGAGTGGAAATCAGCCAAAACAAGTCAGTTCTTATTCTGAATTAATATGGATGGGTGGATGTGCAACCAAGATCCTTCATTATCCAGCAGTCAGGTTGAAAGGACACTGCAAGAAAACCCTGAAAATAATTAAAATATTGTGTACTTCTTAAATAAACGCTCCCCATGCGTCAACACTGGAGCATTTCGCAAAGGGCAGCGGAGTTCACTCCGTTTTCCAGGTGGTGAAACTGAAGCCTGGAGTGGGGATATTATTTGCCTGGACTCACCCTGCCAATGGCCAGGGCTAGAGCCAGGAACAAATCCCTGTCTCTTGACAGCTAATCCAGTGCCTAAGCCAAGATGGTCTCCTGCTTCAGGAAAATGCTTCCTTTGTAGGTAGCACTTGAGCACATGTTAAAGTCAAGGGGACTTAAACGTCTGCTCGAAGTTAAGCCTATGCTTAAGTACTTTCCAAACAGAGGGTAAACTTAAACCCATGTTAAAGCGCTTTCCAGAATCCCAGCAAAATCTGTCCAAAGCGCTTGATTCTTCTAACTGCCACAATTAATGGTGTGGCGAAGTCGAATTCTGGAGATTCCCATCTCTTTCCATCCCTTTGCTTTGTTGTTATTTCTCCAGGTTTTTCATAAACAGAGGAAGGTAAGGAGGCTGTTTTAGATTTTTTTTTAGAGTCCTTCTAAATCTTGTTCTGTGTGTCCTTCTTATCTAGATGGAATTTCAGTGTTGATTGTCAGTGTTTTTATTGTGGATCCTGCCATGCTTGAGACTCATGTGCTATTACGTAATTATCAACTCTCACATCTGTGTAAAATGAATAAATGGGTTTATTAGGAGAGGAACAAATGGTCTTAACAACACAGGGGAAACATATCAGGAAGCCTGAAACTGAACCATGTTGGGTTTGTTGACTTTACCGAGAACCATGTCCTCACTGCTGTGTGGCACTTGTGAAGTTATGACATTGCAGTCATGGCAGATCTTGTGTGACAGAAGGGGAGGGTGGATATCAAAGTGCTTTTCTTCCTTCCAGCAAATTAAAATTGTGTGGTTTACACAGGGCTCCACTTGAGAAACCATCAAAAGGACACTTATTTTCATGGAGCACCAATAACCCCTCGGTTGTGCTGGTGTGGATTTGAGGAGAGACGTGTGTGGCCTCAACCATACAGGGAATTTGATCTGTGGGATGATCCTCGTGCAGAAAGGTTGGTACCTCTCAAGAAAGGCAAAGAAAGAGTCCCCAGACTGCAAATTTGTCTAAAGCAGGTGAAATTATGGTATCATAGAATCATATCATGGGATCACAGAATGTTTTGGGGCAGAAGGGGCCTTCAAGATTATCCAGTTCTAACACTCCTGCCATGGGCAGAAACACCTTCCACTCAACCAGGTTACTCAGAGCCACATCCACCCTGGTTTTGGACACTTCCAGAGTGTTCAACACCTCCAGGGTACAGGACAACTCAAGGGTTTGGACACGTAAAATGCTCAGGGCATTTTTCAAAAGAAGGTGCAGGAGTTATCTAGACTTGGCATTGTTGACCAATTAGGAAAACAAAAACTGTCAGGAAGGGATTTAGACCTGAGCTTTGAAAAAATAGGTTTGAAATGGGTGAAATGGGTGAAATGGAATGTGCTAGGAATGGGAGAAGGGGTGGATCAGGGAAAGAAGCCTTGTCTTGATGGTTAGGAGATGCAGGTCTGAAGTTTGGGTATGAAACTGAAAGAATCTTGTACAGTAAGGAAAAGAAATAATAAAAGAAACAATAAAAGAAACACCAGCCCTCTAATGAAAAGAAAAGTAATGGATGGGTCTACCACAGAGCATGGGTTAGGGATTAGTGTGTGTCATGCAGGCATTGAAGAGACACTACCTGGGCTTTCCCTAGGGATGAGATGGATAATGGGAATGAGTGGGAATGGATAGAACTGGAGAGGGCCATGTGCAACATGCAGAACTCCAAGCAATTCATGTGTTCAGGCCTGGGAGGATCAGATCAGCCCCAGGAGGGAGAAGGAGCTGCCACATGAAATCACCATTCCTGTGGCAAAGACTCTCAATAAACTGTTCAAAGCCTGAGTACTCTGCCCTGAGCATCTGACTGGGAAGTAGCAAACAGTACCTGTAATAAAGGATGGAGCAGCTGTTGAAAAGTGATTAGGGAAACTCCTGGCTGTACCTCAAGACTATGCAGTGCTTTAGAGCAGCTTTTTAAATAACTAACATGTGAAGGCACATGACAATGGGATAAATGCGAGTTGGGTTTGTGAGAGAGACAGAGTGCTGGGCTCCTTGGAGAGCTTTCTCTGTGAAGTTAAGAACAGTGTCATGCCCCAGTCTAGCTGGGCTCCTCTAAAGAATTGAATATATTGTGCTGTGCTGGAAATATGAGATGATGATGGAGAAGAGGAGGATTAAAAGCAATGTTCTGTCATGGGTCAGAGCGTGTTCAAAGGGGCAAGGGTGGAAGGTGACTTGGGAGGAAGAAACGAGGAGGTGGAAAGTGGTTATGGGGTTGCTTGAGATAATGAAACACACAGCTGATAGAAAATTTGGAAGCACTGTTGATTGGGATCAACACACAGAATTTGGGTACTGTCAAGTACAAAGGCAATGCACTTTGGGACCAATAATAGAAGCTGCTGTCTTAAACCATGGGCTCTTCAGCTTGAAAGACAGATGTAGAGAAAGACTTCGTTAAATGCTTAGGGAATGGAGATGGGCCACTGTGCAACCTGGCTGTGAGCAGAACAAGCCCAGCCCTCGAATATTTCCATTTTATTGCAGGGCTGTGGCAGAGTTAATGCTGCTGCAGGAGGCACGGAGGAAAACAGAAGCAGGACAGTTGTGGTTGCCCATGTTTAAGATTCAGACTGGCAGGGTTACTGGGGTGACTGGGGAAATGGAGAACCTATTTTTATGAAAGAAGGCTGAAAGAGCAGGGCTTGTTCAGCCTAATAACATGAAGGCTGGGAAGAGATAGGCCTGCTCTCCAGAAATGCACCGAGGGGGGGGGTAAACACTAGGGAGGGATAAGAGCTATATAAGCTGAAATGCTGGCACAAGAACAAATAGGCAGGAACTGGCTCTGAATAAATCAGGGCTGGAAGTTGGAGGGAAGCTTTTAACTGACAGAGGGAAGGGGATCCACAGCAGAGCCTGCCAGTGTGAGCAGGACAAAAATAATCCAATAGTTTTAAGATGGTGTTTGATAAACTCGTGGAACCTGTGCAGTTTTGCTCCCTCTGGTGTAAAGAACCAGAGTGTCCAGACTTGGAACAGCCCTCTGAACTCTACAGAAAATTTAACACCTAAGATGCACATGGCAGATAACGCATGTCAGATTAATTATTTTAGGCTCTGTGCAGCCTCTGGCAAGCTCTAATTACCTGAAAGTAGCAGCAGCACAGTAGGAAGGTGGAGCAGGGCAGGAATCAGCTCCTGTTCACTGCTACAAGGAATGTTAACTGCATTTAGTCACTGAGAGCACTGTGCTTGTGTTGTGTTGGAGCACAATAATTTTTATGTTCACCAGTAAACACTTCCTGCATCATCCATGGTGCCTGTCCTCAGAACTGTGGCTCCTCCTGTGGTTTCAGCAGGAGCAGAATCCCACCAGGCAGCAAACATCTGGAAATCCTCACCTGAAACACTCTGCTCTGCAGCACTTTCCTGTCTCTGGTGAGCCCAGTGGATGACTGAGGCAGGTTAGGGATGGATGCTACCATGAAAGGCTGCAGCCAAACTGTGACAAATCTAACTCCAGTCACCCTGGACACTACAAATATTCCCAAGTACCCTGTTGGTATTTTTACCCTCCCCAGAGAGCATGTCTTAAAGAAATCCCTTCTGAGACAGCAGGAGTTCTGCAATCTGCTGCTTTCTAAAATGATCAATTAAAGCACCAAGTTTGCATAAGGTAATCTGATGCAAACCACCTGAAGGTCACAGAGCCTGAATATAAGGTCACCAAGGGATCTCCAGGTTCATGTCATCAGGTGGAGAATAACGAGGGATGTGTTTTGACAATGTTTATGTTTAATTTAACAATTAACACTGGCCTCACCTATTGATCTCTAGGCAAACACTCGTTATGGTGCACGATGACATTGTAGTTAGCAACTTTGGATTCTGTTAGGGGTGGCTTCAGCTGAACTGCATTAAGAAATGCTAATTGCAAGTCCTGAGGAAGGAAAGCTGAAACAAAAGAAGCCACACATTCCTGGTGAATGTCCCTGCTCTGGGCAGAGATGCCATAAACAGAGGCCTTAGATGGGAAATAGCTCTTTTATTTTTCCAGCTTGGGTCATATATGGTTAAGTTTTATCTCACTTCCAGCTCCGAGTGAGACTGATCATTTTTTAATTTACCAAACATGATTTAACCCAGTTTCTCATTGATGTAAATATTACCAGCCTTCAGCTTTCATTATTCCAGTGTGGGAGAGTGAAAGTTTGCTGGCAGAGAGCCCTGAGTACCCTGAATGGGCAAGCTCTGGAAGAAACTGAAAATACAGTGTCAGGAAAGTCTATGGATGGAGCAACACAATAAAAGAGCTGTGTTCTTTTATTGTCAGTACTGTCCTTACCCCTGGAGAGCTCAGAAGTGGAACCTGAAGCCACTTGCTGCTCCCATCTTCAAATATGCACATCCACCTCCTTTCCTGTGCCTCTGCAGTGAATTGTACCTCAACGATGAAAATAATAAAAATTTGAGAATATCAACCAATATGAAGGACAAAGATGAAAAATGCACCCCTGCCCGTTATTGGCAGATGTGCTCTTGGACTTTGGTCCTGAAACCACACCTGAGAGGCTGTGCCCTGCCTCTGACACCACCAAAACAAGAGGGACTGCCTGGGAAAATTTTAGGTGAAGCAGTTGGGAGGCTGGGAGAGAGCAGGAGGAATGGAACAGCAAAACTGAGGTGATGCATCTGATCATACACAAAGTCAGTGGTGGAGGAAAGAGAGAACCAGAGTTCACTATTTAGCAGGCTGGGCTCAGTGACCATCCCAAAATTCTTTACCGTTCAAAAAAGTGATGCACACTGGTTGTGTCTGCTCTGGAGCCATGGTATCGTGTGATGACTGAGTTAACATTTCTCAGCAAGGTCCCCTCATCAGCTGAACCCTGGTGATGGATGCTGTGAGAGAAATGAAGCTCCAAAGGATGCACAGAGGTCTGGGACGCAACATGGTGTTTGGAGAGCAGGCCAACATGTGGTGAATCAGGGAAAGGAATTGGTATTTTGGACAGGCTGGAGGAGAAGGAGATGAGCTAGAAGGACAAGGAACAGATAGGTAACAGCAGAATAGAAATAAATATTTTAGCAAGGGAGCAAGTGAGAAAAGGCCTGGCTTGAAAGCCTCTTCTGGAAGCTTCCTAATCTATTTTTATAACCTTCCCCTGACCCTTTTTCCTGTGTCCTCAATTATTTGGGGTAAGCATTGTCCCTGTCTTCGTTAGCTCATCTATATGTGCATGCAACCTAATGACATCGGTGAGCTACTTAATCCTAGTCTGTCAGTGTCATCCTGGATTAATTTACTCCCTCTTCAGCACTGACTGTCACTGGGACGAGTGTCTCCTGCACCTTTTCTTTCCTTCTGCTCTTTCCTTCCCCTCGTGCCTTTGGCCAGGGCCCCTGTTGCCCCCGGTGACATTCCAGCAGATCCGCCGCGCTCGGCGCTAAACGCTGCAGACGTGCCCTCTTTGTCTGCTACCTCCATCTTAATTCCTTATCTGCTTACAGGGCTGGTGGCTCCCCCCCTCCCCATTACTGACCTTGTGGATTAATGTATAGTATGGGACTGTAAGCTTTCTTGAAGGCTGGGTGAATTGTGTCCTCAGCTCCCCATCTGTCGACATTGTCCCTTATTGCCTTCTGCACGGTGACACGGACGCAGCTGAGACTTCATAGGAAGCAGATGAAAGAGCTGGGTTGTTGGGTTTTTTTTCCTCTTTTCTTTCTTTTTTTTTTTTTTTTTTTCCAACAAGGAATTTCCAGTTTGGCAACTGGTCCCTAGTAGTGGCTTCCTTGTGGGTGTCTTGTTTAATCAAGGGATTGCCAAGTCTGAATATTAATCAGCTCTATTTAAAGAAGTTGGAGACAGGAGATGTGTAATTGCTGAGATAATAAGGTATAGCCAGAGGTGTCTGGTTTGTGTGGCTGGAAGGGAAAGGCTGAACATTTTGGAGCAGAGAGAGAACAGAAGGTGAGACTATAAGATAAATATCTGGGAAAGAGTTTCTTGCTCTGAGGATTTTAAGGTCTCTTCCAACGCTAAATTGGGGAAAGCCTTTCCATGGCTATCTGGGGAGCAGAGCCCTCCCTTGGTCAGGTGCAACCCCCTGGCAGCAAGACAGAGAAAGCAGGGGACTACCAAAGAAACTGGGAAATTCATTCTCTGGCAAGAAAGGTACAGCTTCCCATGGAAACACAGTGTTAAAAGTGACCAAAAGAACAAATATCCCAATGCAGGGCAGCTGTTTTGTGTGGGCTGGGTTGTGTGAGGGGGGAAAAGGTGCCTAGACTCGTGATCAGAGTCTCAGGAGACAGCAGTCACGTGTAGTTCTTGTTATTCACACTGGATCTGTGGGGCACTTTCTGCTGGCCTGGCCTTTGAGATTGCTTTTCCTGATGCCACTGTTTCTCCACGGAGCCCTGGCTGGAGGTATGCACAGAGCTGGCCTCCCTCTTTTGTTTCCAGCTCTTACTTTGCATTAAAAGATGATGAAAAGCTGCTTGAAAATGCATTTAGCATTTCCCTTGCAGCCAGCTTTGTAGCATGACTGCCGTGTGCTTTGGTGCAAGGAATTACATATTGCTCTCCTTGGCTGTTTGCTTTTCCATTTCTCTCTGCTCTGGTGCTGGGATCTGCCACCCCCCTGCCAAACCCACACAATCTCCTGCTCCACACGCTGCTGTCCACTTATGAATTCCATAACTGGGCTGTTCTCCCCAGGACCATTGGCTCTGTCATTGCTTGTTTTGCTGCTTGGAATAGGCAGGGAGATGATTTGCAATCACAACTTCATGTGTTTGAACACGAACGGAGGTGGAGTTGCCCAGGACTCAGCCAGACTCACCCAGGCCAGGTGTAAATCATTTTGTCTGCTCTATTTTGAAGACCACAGAGCTGAAATGGGTTATCCTAGACAGGAGTGTGGCCACGTGCTGGGGAGAGCTAGAAAATGCCATCAAACCCATCACAACCCAGGCTGTGCTGCCAAGGAAAAGAAGTGCAGGGAGCAAGTCCAAACTCCAGACCCCTTGTCACGTCCCCTTGTCACCTGTGCCTCTCATTGAGTAAATGTGGAGATCTGTGTGGAGTTTGGGGCTCCTTGATCCAACAGGAGCCTGCAGGGTGGGCACACAGAGCCTGGGAGCTCTGGGTTTGTTTGGCCAGAGGAAGCTGAGAGGGGCATCCACAACCTGGCTTCGGTGTGGTCACAGAGGGGACAGAGCCACACTGTTCCTGGAGGAACACTTGGACAGATAAGAGGCAGCAGCCACAACTTGCATCATGGAAAATTCCAGTTTGGCATTACAAAAAAAATTATCCACACAAGGGTACTCTGGAACAGGGATTCAGGACATTGTGGCATCTCCATGTGAGGAAGCTAGGTAGCCATCTAATTTTGAGAGAAGTCCTGAGTGTCTTTTTATTTGCATTTAGGCACAGCCATAGAAAATAGTGGCTTTGTAATAGAGAAATGACCTCTCAATGGATATACTTCCTACTGCTCATTGAAAAATAGAGTTTCTGTCCCATGGGAAATTCTGGTATTTTCATATTTGTTTTCATCTCAAATTGGAACAGATAATTCCTGAAAAGAATTGATTTGCAAATGTCAGAGTGTTTCGTGTTGACATTTTGAGCTAAAATGAGATATTTTTGTTTGAATCAGGTCATCATTTGCCTCTGCCTGAACAGCCTCTTGCTTGCAGGAGCTGTGGCTCTGTTTCCTGTGATCCCAGGAAATCCTATGACTGGTTAAACTGTGTCTTCCATAACATGCCCTTATTTCTTCCAGCAGCTGATTACTTGAGGGAATTACAAGTCTTCCAGCCTGCAGTGTGCTGGCTTGAGCAGATGTAGAACAAAACAAGAACCATCACTTTTCCAAACAGAACTCATTTCTGGGAAACATTTTTTTTTCCCCTGTGTGGAGAATCTTGGTTTGAATGAAATCTCATTTTTTTGAAGGGAAAGCAGTTTGTTTCCCCTTTATTCTAAAGAAAATGTTCCATCAGCCCAATGTGCTACAAATATATTCCCATATAGGGGTGAAGGTGTTTCTTTTCTGCTTTAACAAATGCTGCAGCCACGTTCTGTTCTCATTTCCCACACACAAGCTCAGACTTTTCCCTGTTAGTTTCGGTGCAGTTAATCCAGTCACAGAGACATAGCTGGGACTAAATTTGGCCCAAAGAAGAGATTTATTGTCTTTTGTAATAACACAGAGATGGAGCCACAGCTGGTACAAACCAAGGAAATCAGTGGAATTTGGATGACTTATACCTGCCGAGGTTCAGCCCCAGAAATATTAATAACTAACTACCTGTAGTGCTTACAAATGTATTCACAGTCCATTCCCAGGGCTGCTTTGGGCAGAAGACAGCACACTTGCAGGTTTGCTCTCTCGGTCTGGCAGGAAGGGGTTTTCACACTTTCTGCTCTGCTGGCAGCAGCCAGGGTGGATCTCCTCTCCCATTCCTCTTCTCCCAGCCAGGGCTGTTTGTCCAAAGCCTCTGCAGCATCTGCCTGCAGATCTTCTGTTCTTTCCGTGCTCTAAACCCTGTGTTCTGCAGAGTCAGTGTGAGCTGAACGCAGGCATCTGAGGACATAATTTGGGCTTAAAATTTGTAGCACATTAGGAGCATGCTAATTGCCTAGGGTGACATCCAGCTGACAGCTGATTTGATGGTAACTCTTTTCTTATTCCTGTTTAAAATTCTATCTCCTAAATAAATGAGTGATGGGATCGATAGCCTCACTCTGTTAACAGGAGGGCTGTGGTGCACCACTGTGACTTTGACTTTGCTGTTTTCTTTGCCAACTAATTATGACCAAAGTGACATCACAGGTGATCTTCCCTTGTTCCTGAGACACTTTTAACACCACCTCGTAGGCACTTTTCCCAGAGCCAGTGGCTTTTGTCATCTGCCTCTCTGGTTTCCTGTTCATTATCTTTGTGGAAAAGTGTAAAAAAGGAGGCTCAGGGGGGACCTTCTCTCTCTGCACAACTCCCTGACAGGAGAGGGCAGCCAGGTGAGGGTCAGAGACTGCTCCAGGGAACAGGGCATGAGGACATGGCTTGAAGTTGTGCCAGGGGAGGTTTAGTGTGGATATTAGGGTAAATTTCTCCACTGAAAGGGTGGTCAAGCATTGGAAAAGGCTGTTCAGGGAAGTGGTGGAGTCCCCATCCCTGGAGGGATTTAAAAATTGTGTGGATGTGGCACTTGGGGGCATGGGACAGTGGTGACCTTGGCAGCGCTGGGTGATCTCAGAGAGCATTCCCAACCTAAAGGCTTCTGTGATTTTAAGTGCTCAGATGAACTCATCCAAGTTGTGTCCTTGCTGCTTCCTTGCCTGTCTGGGATATTTCCTTCTGCATGCCAGGGTGGGCATTTAAAAAATATAACTGACTTGATTGCCTGCCCAAATGTTTGCTGATGGAAGTATCTACACAGTGAGAAAATGTCAATCAACTTAATTGCATGTGCAAATTCCACTCTGCATGTGTAAATACAGGATCTGTGTGTGGTTTAAGTCTCTGCACTGGGAAATTCGGCTTTGCTACCTTTTAAATGCAATAATTTAGGGTTGGTACAAGGGGGAACAGCATCAAATTGCACCAAGAGGAGGTTCAGGTTGGGTATTAGGAAATATTTCTTCACTGAAAGAGTGGTTAAGCCTCAGAATGGACTCCCCAAGAAGTGGTGGAGTCACCATCCCTGGAAGTGTCCAAAAAGCAAGCAGACTTGGCACTTTGCAATGTGGTTTAATGGGTTTAGGTTTCGGTCAAAGGTTGGACTGAAGATCTTGGAGGTCCTTTCCAGCCAATTGTATGATTCTTCCTGTCAATTTAATATTTTTTCCTGCCCATTACAGATGAAGTAGCGGGCAGAAAAAAATAGTAAATTGAATTAAGGCAGCAGAGATGCCTGTGCAGCAAGGACAGGCAGGGCCGGGTGTCAGATCCCACACAGCCCAGGGCTGTGAGCTCGGGAATGGACAGTTAGGAAGGGTTAATGTCTCATTTGCATGACTGAGAACAAACAACTACGGGAAATGCCCGGTTTACAATAAAAAAGATGTGGATTGGGAGGTTCAGGGGAACAAAAGACTCGCAGATAACTTGAAGCAGTATATCCAGGAGAGAGCACATCCATTTCAGTGGCCTGCTAAGCATCAGACCTTATATCTGTGTGGTCAAATCTCTGCATAGTTGGTTAACCCGGCCATAATAAAAGAAATTCAGTGAATTTCTCTCTCCACAATCCTTGGATGAGATTTTCTTACTTTGCCCAAGCACTTTCCATAGGAACTTCTCTATTAAATCAAAGCAGACATCCCTCTACCCCTCTATCTGATAGTAGCCAGCACCACTTGCTTCAGACTAAGGTGAAGCAAATCCTGCAATGGGAAGCTAAGGAATAATTTGCTGTAGATAAAGTTACTTTGCTCAGAGGTTATCTTCAGCCACAAAGCACAATTCTTGCTATCTGATCCCAAGCAGCATGAATCTTTACTTGCCACTCTGCAGGGGAATGAGATCTCCCCATTGTTCCCCGTCCTGGTTTCCAAAATCCATCTTTTCTGCAGGTACCTTGTCCCTAGATGGAGCTGTATTTCACCGGTGTGCTGGGTACAGGACCAGCAGTGCCAGACAGTTTATTTCAGGAATATTATATCAGGAATATTTATTTCAGGAATATTCAGGAATATTTATTTCAGTTTCACGGTTTATTGTCAGGAATACTGCAATTTGCTGCCTGTTGTTCTCCTTGGTGCTCAGTTCTCCCTCTGTGGTTTTTTGCTTTTTGCTTTTTGTTTGTTTGTTTGTTTGTTTTCCTGGGGATGTTTGTGCTTAGGAAGAAAAAAACCCAAACAACATAAAACAAAGAAAATTACTGTGTAACCCCCAGTAGAGGAATCTGATTAGGAACAGAGCCCTGGGAGAGGCAGGGGCAAATTCTCTGTCCGAGCTACTTTGAGAATTGTTATGCATTATATTGCCATACAATAACAATCAGGAGCTGGAAGAATGAGGATTATTCCCATGAAAAGCCACTTCTCCCAAACAGCAGCACTGCATTTAACCAGTTGTGTACATAATATTTCATTAGAATTAATATTGTTACTAACAGATGTCCGTTTTCAGCAGAGCAAATGGAGATGGGATTTTATTGTTTCTCACTTCCACATAAATGGATCTTGAGCAGCGATTACGAAAAGCAGCAATTAAACATTAAAGCAGTAAAGCTCAGGTTCAACCACCTTCCTCAGAAACTTGTGCAGGCAAACAAGAAATGCCAGGCTTTAAAGTGCTGCATGTTTTGGAGTTGTTTTCGAGGCTGTGTGTGTCTCCTTTTCGGCTGCACACAAGCAAACAAACCTGCAGATTAGTGAGTGTGTGTGTGTGTGTGTGTGCTGGGTGTGTGCGTGCGCGAGTAACCCAATTTCTGCCTTTCATACTTTGCCCAGATTAGAGGCCAAGCCCTGCAATGTGGTGCTGAAACACCCAAGCTGGAGTGGGGGCTTCGTTTTTCCTGCATTTGATGTAACAGGTAGATAGAAACGTCCTCTCATGGGGACAGTTTATTTGGTGCAGCTCTGTGATTTTATTTATTTACTGCGGCGTTATTTTGATGCAAAACTCTGCCTGCCTCCCCCATCCCCCCTTCCCCTCCTGCCTTCCCTAGAAGTGACATGATCAAAAGCTATTTCTTCTTCAGAGTGATTTCCAGTAACCTCCGGAGCAGTTTTTTTAATTAAATAAACCTCATCTTGTCTAGCTTTCTGGTCAGCATTTTGAACCCCCTGCAGATGGGTCTGAAGGATTAACAGCAAATCCTCCTCGACCCAGCTCAAGCAGATGGGCGGCATGTGTCTGATAAATACTAGGACAAGGTCTGCTTCCTCGTGTTTCCAACAGATAGACGGTATACCCGGTAAATTAAATTTAAAATGGTGGCCCTTTCAACCCTCAGAATAGCAGAGGAAAAGGAATACAAATGATATGAATTTCCCATTTCTGACACATTGTCACCTCCCGACCACCGAGTCAAACATCACCTGTTGGGCAAAGTGGTGCCTCCAGGGAAGGTCAGGTCGGGGAAATGCTGAACTGGGAGAGCACACAATGTGTGCGTGAGCCCCCATTCCTGCCTCCTGCATCTCTTTGCTGATGGCTTTTATTTGCATATCAGTTTGCAGAGTATCCTCTTTCCAAATGAATGTCTCGTTAGCATTGGTACCCATACAGCTGCTGGGTGGGAGGCAGACCCGAATTCCTGCAGAGTGCGCAGAGAAGGGAAGGGCTGTGCCCTGGGCAGGGGGTTATGCCGAGTTCCCTGAGAGAAGAACTGGCCATTTCCCCACCTATTCACTTGCAAGGGGTCAGGAATGATGACCTTGGCTTCGGGCAAGAGCAGATCCTGGGGATGGAGGGGGGCTCCATGCATGTCCCACTTGCTTCCACAGAGGCCCTCCAGGCCCAGGCATTTGTTACTTTACCAGAGATGCTAGAATGCCAGCCCCTTTCTCCTTATTTATGCCTTTTTTCCCCCCCTTTTCTTTCAATTTTTTCACTTTAGAAGGAAAACCATTTCTGTATAGAATTTCCGTATACCGTTCTGTATAGAATATGCATTTTAATCGCGGTAGGTGGGATGGTAGGAGGAGTCATGTTTTAGTGTTTGTTTTTGAGCTGGTTTGGAGTTTTCTTATAGGTTGGGTTTTTTTGTTCTCTGGTGGAGCTTTTTTTTTTAAAGCATCGTGCTTTATCTGTCATTCCTCCTGCCATCCCTTGCCCTCCAGGCTGGTGGTCACTCGGGAACAAGAAAGATTTGCCCACAATTGCTCTGCCTGACAGCATTAGTGGAAACTGCCTTTCCCCGGTGACCTTGCTGCTAAGCTGGGGACTGCCAGTGCCTGTCACCTCCAGTGACACTGCTCAGAGGGTCCTTGTCAGAACAATTACCACTGGGATGTCACTAGATTGTCCTGCAGAGCCTTGGGCTCCCCAGTCGGGGTGCCTGTGGTATTTTGGGGTAAAAAGTACTGTTTTTGTTAGCCAAATCTTGGGGATGTGGCACTCATGCAGAGTCGGTGGCTCTGCACCTCCTCAAGCAGGTGAGGAGGTGGTGGGAGCCGTGTAGAAACAGTAAATGAGGTGTGGTTTGATGCTCATTTAAAACTCAAGTTGGAGAGACTGGATTTGGGGAGATATCTCCTGTTAGAGGCATCAGTACTTAGTGGAGAGTGGGTTTTCCATTTCTAAAACATTGGTTTTCCCTGTTGGATAATTTAGGCTATGATTTAAGGAAGGGGAAAAAAAAAAGTTAAACCAGTTTAAGAGTAGCAAGGCAGGCAGCCTTTCCTTCCAATCCATCCCAGTCAGCATTCAAGGGTCATATCTTCTGCAGAGCCCTTTGTAGATAAGGTGTTGTGGGATGAATGCTCTCTTGGAAGGGTGATAGCAGTGGGAAAAAAAATGGGAGAATTCAAAGGAGGAGTTTAAAATGCCATAAAGCTGCTGGACTAAATGTTCAGCTGTTGCAAACCAGCTTACTCGTGGCTGTGGGTGGACTTGCATCGTGTTACTCAGCTAAAAATCTGCTCCACAAAATCACAAGCAGAATAACAGAAGAGGCCCCCAGGCGAAATTTATATTTTTTGTGTGTGTGTTTCTGGATGCTGTTTCTGCTAGTTCTCACTTTTAATTACCTAAATGACACTTTCCACTGATGTTCTCTCCAGCAGGATCACTGTGGGCATAAAAAGCACATTTCCTTAAGCATTGCTTGTCTCTCAGGACTGTGAAGTGCCAAGGCAGAAGAAGCAGTTTCTTTTATGACATCTGCCCATGTCAGCTCACCTTTAATCCTTGTGATGAGAAACACTCAAACTTTGTAACGATGGCTGGAAGTCGGAGTGAATGAACAAGAGAGAAACAGAACCATTCACAGGCTTATTTTTCTAAATAACTGGAACAGTTCAGAAAATGAGTCAGCTTTTTTTTTTTTCCCCCCTTGGTTTGCTCAAAATATTTTAATTTTCATCACTTTAGCTGTGGTTTTTATCTGCTTGAAGAGCTGTGATGTTGGAGTTTGACAACTCCCTGCCTTTTCATGGCCTGGCACAAGGAAGCTGAGATAAATGGAAAGGAAAAGTTTCTGTTTTGTGAAAATGTGGTGTCCCCACAGCACACACCTGTCTGCCCACTGAATATTTCCTCATCTGCCTGTGAGACATAAGATATAATATGATATTTGGAGCCAGAGGTTGCCTTTAGCTGTAAAGTCACAAGGCAAAGCCAGGCTCAGTTGTCAATTTTAAAAAGCACAGACCTGCTCAAAGAAAACTTCTTTTGCTGTGATAAGTGGAAAACTCAATGTTGAAAGTGTCCATTTAAAGCAAGTTTTTCATAGCTGAGAATGTAGCAGTTGAACAATTTGCAGTGAAGTAGTTCCTTTTTCTCTTTTTTTTTAATCAGGATTGCAGTTAAAATTTTTTCAAGATGGATTTTTCTTGGTTTTGTCAAAAATATTGAATGACAAAAAATGTCAATTTTTTTCCGCTTTCAAGGTTAATAACTTGTTTTCTTTTTCATGTAAAACATTTCTATCAACACATTTCAACACATTGCCACTGGTATGTCACCAGATTGTCTTGCAGAGCCTGCAGTTTAAAGAGGGTTTAAAATTTACTGGTGCAGGAAATAGTTGAGAAGATTTCACCCAAAGAATATTTTGTCTTTAACAGAGCAGAGCCCCAATACGATCTTGTATTTTCAAGCAATTTTCTGTGAGGGATGTTTGGAACTTGTATTTTTTGCGCAGCACTTCTGTGTCCCAGGCCAGGCTGGATGGGGTTTGGAGGAATCTGGGGTTGTGGAAGGTGTCCCTGCCCATGGCAGGGGTGGGGTGAGATGGGTCCCTTCCAACCCAAACCATTCTGGGGCTCTGTGATGCTGAGATTGGAAGGATTGCTGGATCTATTCCAGCCACACTGGGAGAGAAGGAAGTGGCCCTTCCCTCCCCTCCCTGCTGTGGCCCAGGGCCAGGAGACACCTTTGGACCAGGTGAGCAGCAGGACAAGGTGTGGGAGGCTGCACTGCCACACTCTGCAGGACCTCCTGGAATGGAAAACCCTCAGGAGCGATTCTGAAGAGCAGTGATTTATTCTCCACTTTCAAGTGATACTCTGAACCTTTTGAAGTAAAATGAGGTGGCTATATATTTTTTTTTTTTGTGTGTGTGTGTGTTGTTTCTTTTTTCCCAGGGATTCCCCAAGTGGATGGCTGTCAAAGATTTTAATATACTGCAGGCACAGCAGCTAATTCTCAAATCTCTTGCAGAAGGATCTTACAGAGGGAAGCTAGGATGCAAATCCTTTTGAAGGCTTTTTCCATTTTGAAACCTATAAATAGGAAAGTAGGGCAAAATGACTTTGACAAGTTTAGACCTCACCTTCTTTAATTACTCTCTTTGGATCAACAACCTGACTGCAAATGCTTATCTGCTCCCACATTACGCACAGGTTTGGAGTTTATTTTTTAAGAATAGTGCATGACAATTCTGCATAATATTTTTAATACCTCTGGCCTCCAGAGATTTCCATATTCTAGTTGATCTTTACATTTATAATTGATATAAATGGTGAACAGGGCTGATTGCTTGGATTGTCCTTTCAGTGTTGGAAGTCTATTTATTTTTTAAGAATGGTAAATTTTCTTCCTAATTCTGTTTTTTCATTTATTCTCCCTTTTTAAAAAAAAATGTAAGCATTTAAATTGAATATGCTTTCCTTCTGCTTAGTAATAATTGCTGATATAAACTTTAAGCTATAAATAAATTAGTTGCATGGGTGCTGTTTTTATAAAATGAGGCTTTAAAATGAAGTTTTGGTCCCCCTTCTACAACACATAATGTTTTAATAAATAAGATAAATTTTGATCTTTGTGGGTCCCTTCCAACTCAGAATATTCTCTATTTTTTTCCTGTCTCTGTGACTATTGCATGCACACAGTGTAAGGAGGAAGGTGGTTGGTGTCACTTTGCATAGAGCACACATGAAAAATAACACAATTGTGCTAAATACTGTGTTTGATTATGTGACAAATCTGAGATGTGGCTATTTGAGGGTGATTTATGCTTTTCTGTGGTATGAAGGGCTGTAAATCATGTTAATTTAGTAATTTTTTTTTTTGCCTCATTTATCATGCCAATATCCAGCCTTGATGAACACAGGAGAAGCAGTGAGTGCAGGGGGGAATGTTCTAGAGCTGTGTGGTGATCAGGCTGTGTGGCCAGAGATGGAGAAACAGCACACACATTTACCATCAGCACAGTGCAGAGGAGCAATTCAGTGCTCAAGCTGTGGAGTTATCAGATTCCAGTCTTTCTCCTTCCTCAAATCAGGAATAATGTGGCAGCAGGACCAGGACAGGGATCCTCCCCAGGGCTGGGCAGTGCTGGGGCCACAGCTCGGGTGCTGGTGCCCAGTTCTGGGCCCTGTCACATTCACATTCTCTGAAAAATCCTTTTGCCCAGGATTTTTCTCCTGGGAAGCTGAGAAGCCTCAGAGAAAAGGAAAACAATTCTTATCTCATTTGCTTCTCCTGTGTTTTGCTGGTCTGGAATGTGTTTGGAGATTGTTTACCCACAGGTGATTGTTCCATTGGATTCTGCTGTGAGTTGTTTTCACTCTTTGGCCAATCAGGGCCAAGCTGTGCTGGGGCTCTGAAGAGAGTCACGAGTTTTCATTATTATTTTTTAGCATTCTGTAACTATCCTTTCTGTATTCTTTAGTGTAGTTTAGTTTAATATTCTTTAATATAATATAGTATCATAAAATAATAAATTAGCCTTCTGAGAACAAGGAGTCAGAGTCATCATTCCTGCCTTTGTCTGGAGGGAACCCAAATACAACAGGGCTCCTCAGTTCAGGGAGGACATTGAGGAGCTGGAATGTGTCCAGAGGAGGGAATAGAGCTGGGGAAGGGCCTGGAGCACCAGGAATGGCTCAGCCTGGACAAAAAGGAGGCTCAGGGGGGACCTTCTGGATCTGCACAACTCCCTGGGTGCAGCCATAGAGGATCAGACTCTGCACCCAGGGAACAAGGGGCAAGACAAGAGGACATGGTCCTAAGGTGTTCCAGGGGAGGATTAGGTTGAATACTTGGGAGAGATTCTTCACAGGAAGACTGATTAGACATTGGAATGGACTGCCCAGGGAGGCAGCAAAATCCCCATTCCTGGAGGTGTTTAAGGAAAGGCTGGATGTGGCTCTCAGTGCCATGGTCTGGTTGACAAAGTTGGTGCTCAGGCATAGGTTGGACTGAGTGATCTCAGAGCTCTTTTCCAGCCCAGCTGATTCTGTGTGATCCTGTGATTCTCTGTTATCTCCTTGGGATGAAGCACCTGGGGACAGTGGCCTGTCAGAGCTGCCACAAGGAACAGGGTGGATTTGACAGGCAGCAAACCAGGATCAACACACAGGAACCATCTAAGCTTTGGTGTCTGAGGTGGACATCAGAACAATCAGATTGTAGAAGTGTCTCTCTGTCTCTCTCTCTCTCTCACTCCATTTATTGACAGGAGCTGCAGATAAATAGCTCAAAGAAGACATCTCCATTTTGGATATCTGTGTTTGCTCATGAGGACTGCTGAGCTAGGCCATAACTCATTCCATGCATCCATCTATCCAAATTCTTAACCAGAGCTGCAGGGCTGGAGGGTTGTTCCCTTAGTCCTATTCAGGAGGGACAATGTTTGTCCTATGTGCTTAGGGACAGTGGTTTTGTCTGTTTTCCTGTTATCTTTCAGCTTTTTTTTGCCATTTCTCCTGTATTGTGATTCCTCTTTTTTGCAAGAAGGAACAGCCTCAGGCTGTGCCAGGGGAAGTTTAGATTGGAGATCAGGAAATATTTCTTCACCAAAAGGGTTGCCAAGCACTGGCTTAGGCTGCCCAGGGCTGTGGTGGAGTCATAATTTCTGGGAGCATTTAAAATATGTGGATGTGGCACCCGGGAACATGGGTTAGTGGTGGCCTTGGCAGTGCTGGGGGAATGGTTGGACTTGGTGATCTTGGAGGACTTTTCCAACCTAAAGGATTCTATGATTTTATGATTCATTTTACCAGTATACCCTTTATACTTGCTGTTGCTTCACATTAAACCAAGACATTCTTACAGGCTGGGAACTTCTGGAAGCTTTATCTGACCCAACTAGTTTCCAGTTCACCCCATTCTTCTGTGAGTCACATCTAAACCTTGGTATGCACTGGAAGAGGACAGTGAGCTAAATTCTAAACAGATTTGCCCCGTAAATTTTGAGTGAAAATATGTTCCTGCAATGCATCACCTCTGGCCACAGTTGTGTTACTGCGAGTGCACAGAGGCTTCACAGAGCTCACAGGAGAGAACCTGCATGTCCAAGAGGAGCATCCACTGCCAGCTCTAATTCTGTGCTGTCCCATGCCATAATTGCACATAGTTTGAGAATGCGACTACTCTTAAATAATTCTGAAATCTCTGAATATTGCCAACACTTGGACCCATAACACTGAATTTGTTTACAGATGTACAAATAATAGCAACATTTACCTTCATCTCTTTGAAGGATTCTAGTGCCAGCTACCACAGTGAAGGTCTTAGACAGAGTCCAAGCTCCATCAGATGTTTTACTGCTCGTGTGTTCTGCTAAATGTTGTTTGCCAAACTGTTTTTTAAGCTCTTGATGCTATCTCAAATCACAAAGTGTTAAGGCAGCTAGCTGGCTTTTAATTAAAACATTTTAAAGGAAATTAATAATTTCCGTTACCAGATACTTTCCTGGTTGTTCTGATTTTATTTCTTCAATGTGCTGTTTTTTGAAACAAGTGTTTCAGTTTATTATTCACAACAGGGCTGTACCACAGGGACAAGTTCTACTGATCCATCAGGCCATTGATGTCTCCAGCCAGCTGGTCCCAAAATACCCAGTTAAAACCAATAGATCTCAGTGATTCAGGCTGGTTTTGAACCAAACTTTAGCATTTTCTGGTTTGTCACCTCTGTCTTTTTATGTCAGAGCCACTGCTGCTGAATGTGTGGCAGCCAGAGGAAACACTCACTGCAAAGCATGAGAATGTAAAGATTTCAAACAATACTTGTGCCACGCAGTGGGAACTCTGATCCACATTTTCTGTGTAGGTCTGTACTTCCTTCTACATGAGCGAGACACAATTTTTGGGGAGGTCAGAGACCTCATGGAAATGTCCTGGGCTCACAGATTAACCAAGTATGAGGGTGCCTGTGTGGCTGTGCTGGTTGCCAGCAGAGTGGTTGAACACATACCCAGGAACTGCTGTGTCCAAGGGAGGGCAGGGGTGGATGGATCTGCTCAGTCAGTGATTATGGATGTCCCTGAAGGTGCAGTGGGGATACAGGGCTTTAAACACTGACATTTAGCCTATAACTCCCTTTTTAGGGGTTATTTTGTGAGCCCCTTAGAGCACAACCTTTGCAGACTGCAAGGTAAAGGTGAAACTCGCCTGGTCCCCCTGCTCCTTCCTCATGGAGTTCTGTGAGCAGAGTGTTCAGCAGGTATCTCTCTGTTACTGAAGCAATCTCTGACATCTCTGATCTTTTCTGGGTATTTTGCAGCTGGTGCAGATGTGGAAAATGCATGGAACAGTTCCTGAATTCCCACTAGTGGGAAGAGAACACATTAAAATATAAATTGTACATAATATGGGAGAGAGGCATTCACTAAATACAGATATATTGAACAACTATGATAAATCAATCACAGAAAACCCTTCCATGGAATGACCTGTTCTTCTCCCAAAAGTTTGGAGGTGTTCCTGGGAAGAACATAAGCCATCCTCTGCTCTTCTGGGTTGCATTTGATGCAGATACTGGAAATACAAAATGTTTCTGGTTAACTGAACCAAGGCAGAGCGCTTTTCTCTAATTTTTGAGGTAGGTGTGCCTTTGTGCTCCATTAACTCCCTTTTGTTTTCTACAGGCAGAAGCTGTGGCCACAATTTTGTTTTCCTAATTTCCTCTGATTTTAGTAGCTCTTGATTGTGGTGCCCCTGTGTAATCATTCAAGGTAGATTGTTAGTATAAGCTGCATTGCAAGGTCTGCCTCTATTCAATGTGTTGCTGGCTATAACAGAGGCCCCAGACTAAGGTCAAAATTATTATGTGGAGATTAAACTGTAGAATTTAATTATGTATTCTGTTGCTCCTAGTACATTTATTAATTTAGCAGTACAAACTGACTGGAGCTAAACAAGCAGGGCTGATTAATTTGCAAAGACATCTAGGTAACAGATTGTGATCAAAGTGGAGACCTGATCCTGTTAGATTGAAATGTGTTGTTTTGTGCTACATGAAGGACATAGAGCAGCATGGTTTATCTTTATCAATGCTTTCCTCTGAAGGAAAGGAACAAGCTTGCAGATATAATCAGCGCTGAGGCAATGCCACTCAATAATTACCCACTGTCTCATCATAATCCCGGAACTAAGCCCCTGCCCAATCCATCTGGGACACTTTTCCATCTATTGCACAGCTCAAGAATACGTGTGTAAGCTATTACCTCTGGTCCTGCTATCTGTCCCCTGAGTAAAGATTCATAGCAGTGACCAATTATGTTGCAGGGGGCTTCTCTGTCTTTCTGTCTGGTTTGGATTGTTTTTTTTCCTCTTTTTTTGCCACTGAATCATCCTGTATTTCTTAATTATAGTAATGGCACATTAGTGCCCTGCTACTCTGGGGTGCGGGAGCCTACACAGCTACAAAAGTGGCGTTGCTTGTCATCACTTGTAAAGCAAATTTTAAAGTAATGGGGACATGAGAAAAGCCTGTGTTGATGTGATCAGGCATCTGAAAGCTAATTGAATGCTACAGGTGGAAGTTTCTATTCTTGGGAGGATGGGAAGGACCCAGTTTGCATGGCTGCTGAGATTGTGGAAGTTCACAGCCCGAAATCCTTATTGTAAAAAAACCCTCAAAACGATGGTAGAAGAACCAGTGGCCAAAGAATGGATTTGGGATGGTATCACCTCAGAAAGGATGGAGAATGGGCCAGTTTCCCGTTCTCATGGGCACAGAATGCAAAACTGAGGTCAGCAGTGTGCCAGCAGCTACTCTGCCCTGCAGCCCTGGTGCCAAGAACAAAGAGAAATACCCAGAGGTCCCAAAGTTCAAGCCAGTGTTTAAAAGGGGAGCAGAGGAGCTTCATGGAGGTCTTTGCCTTAGACTAAGCAGGATCAGCAGGGACAGCTGCAGGGTCTTGAAAGTCAGGACACTCATTTACCACGGATTTAAGAGGGTCTCTGGTGGTGTTCTGTGTTGATAATCTGGTGATTCTTGTGTGCTGGGCAAAGAAGAAAAGTGGAAGGAGGAAAGAGATGGCTTGAAAAGGATGAAATCCCAAATAATTGCTTTATGTGATTGCTAGAGAAAATGTTTGTAGGCACGAATCAGATTTTCCCCCAAGGCTGATCATCGTGAGAAGTTGCTGTGATGTCTCTTTGTGCCTGTTAAGTATTGGAGGGAAATGCTCTGAATCACAGCCCTGCCCAGTGCTGTTATCACAGGGATGGATTCAAGAGGAGACTCTGGATGTCTCTTTGCCTGTTTCCCCTTGCACAGCAATGGGAGGGCACCTGCACTTTTCCCTTTCCCTTGTCTCTCTGCTGGAGGAGCGAGCACACACACCTGTAATGAAATGTGCAGTTGCTGGTTGTCTTATGGACATGGATTTTTGTAGCAGAAGCATTTATACCTTAGGATTGCAGTGATTTTAGAGGAGGAATCTTATTCATGGAAGTGTGGCACTTTTTAGATGCACCAGTTTACAGACAGAGCAGAGTTAAGTGCAAAGACACAACACTGAATTGATCTCTGAAGAGCAAACCAGAGTGGGTTTGCTTTTTCCAAACACCAAGAGATAAATCCATATTTTGGTGATCTAACAGGTGGCACTTCTTTCAAGGAGAAATCAGAACGAAGCTGCTGGATGATAAGAAAATAAAAAAAAAAAAAAAAATCAGGTAATTTATTTTTGTGTGTCGTTCAAGGATTAATCCCCTTACTATAAATTCCTCCTGAATTATTTCCGCTTCATTCTGAAAATCTTGTCTATGGGTGAAAGCAAGACTTTTATTTTTTTCTAGTCCAGAACTACTCACAATAAGCTTTGTTTTTACTTATTTTTTTATCTAGATACCTTTTTTTTTTGGATACAGCTGGTGCAGAACAAACATCCATTTCCAAAGGACCTGTTTTCTGGAAAATGAGACTATTAGAGATCTTCAGTTTCCTTATTATGACTTATAGAATGATTTTGTGGTGGAAATGTGTGTCTGGAGGGGGGGTAATTTTTCCTTTTGTGATTAATAACCCTGAGGCAGGGTCATCTTTAGCCATGGTCATGGGGACTGGCTAGACTGGTCCAGATGGTGCCATGTTGGCTAACTTCCTGTCAATACTCTTAACAGCTTACAGATAGGTTTATCAGGAACAGGCAATAACTCAGTCTAGACAAAAGAGTCTATCAGGCATCTAAACTAACAGAAGGAAGACAGAGGATATTCCTAATTTTCACATATCAGTTGGGCTGCCCACTTAAGACCCGGTGTGAGCTGTCCTCTGTGAGACACAAATTGCCCATTAGGACACTGTGCTCAATTCTGCCCTCTGGATAGAGACTCTTTCCCCCTATTTTCCAGCCAGAATAGCTGAGGTTGATTCTTGAAGCTGCAATGCTCAAGCCTCCCTTCTCTCCCCATCGTTGTCCCCAGTTCCAAATTTGTCCTCATGAATTTTATCCCCACACAGCCAGGATAAAAGTTTTCTTTGATCAGAAGACAACCTCCCTTTGGGCTTCCAAATATTTTTCTTGCCCTGAATTCTTAATTTTTGTATGATCCATGCTCATGGGGTTCAAAGAAGGCAACAACTGGTTTCCATGCCCCTTCTCTGTAGGAATGTGAAGAGCCCAGTAGGACACTGGCAACTGGAGGCTTGTTTTTAACCTGGCTTTTGGTTTTGATATTCAAAATACACCCAATGTTTAAACACCTCAGTGTCTGTCAAAAAGAATCTTCTTGGAAAGAAGGCTGAAGATGCCAGCCCCTGCTAGAGATTTGTTTTTTGAAGTCTCTGTTCAGCAGCCTTTCCAGCAGGCTGAGGGGTGATCAGAGAGCACTGTGCTGTATTGGCTGCCTTAGGGGAAATATTCTGCATGAATCCTGTAGTCATGGTGCTTTCATTATGCTGATGTCTTTGTCCAGGACTAGGGAATTTTCTTCCCATTCCCACTCAATCCAACAGCTCTGCTTTGCCTGCTTTACTCAGGGTGAAAATATCCTCCTCTTTATTTCCTGCTTTATTTCTTTTACACATCCCAGCTCATGCCAGCCTCTCTCATGATGACATTCCACTTCAGGATGGGATCAAGGACTCTTCTTTCTGTCATTGGCAGTGATGGACCTTCTCCTGGGCCTGGTGGGACCATGTGCAGAAGAAGACCCAGCCTTGGCTCAGTCTGGATGACAGAACAGGGCCCTTATTCCAGCCCACGCCTCCATCTCTGCTGTTTGATAGAACTGGGCTGAGAGTTGTGTTTTTTTAATTTTATTTTATTATTAGGCTTCATGCTTGAGGGATATTCATAAATGGTTTATGATAATTTATCAGCCCACTTGGGTGAATATTGAATTTTGTATTTTACATGGCATGCCAATTTCCCATCTGTTGTATTTGAATAATATACAGGATAGACACTACCACTCAAGTAATCCCTTTACTACCAAATCAATATACAGTGCATATGGTGCTGTTTGGCCCACAGATATTTATTGTAGGTCTCTTTGGATAATTATCTCCTAACTCCCCCTGTGTCCTGGTTCCGTAAGCCCTGATCCTGCAAATGCCTCTGACACGAGTGGCCTCACACATGTGAGCCCTTCAGTCATGTTTACTGAAAGTTTATTTGTAAAACCTTCAGAATGTTCTGTTCGTGGCACCTTTCGTTATTCCTGGAGAGCACCTGGGATGGGATGGGATGCTGGTTGTTGCAGATGATGCTCATCTTTTCTGTTGCCTGCCAGGATTTTCTGTTCACATAGATTTGCATGACATTTCTTCAACTGGAAAACAGTTTTGGGAACCTTGCTTTAATGAAGGCTGATGCTGTTGTTTTGAAGAGAAGACAGTCAAATGATTTCACAAAAAAACCCCAAAAACCCCCAAACAAACCCACACCTCACCAAATTATCTACAGAGGCATTTTGACCCTTTTTTGGTGGGAGGATTGCTTTTAAAAGGTTATTTGTGATCATTGTAAAAGAGACTCCCACTTCTTCAGTTAAAACTGAATTCTAACAGAATTTCTCTAGATACACTGATGTGGGAAGGTGCTTTTTGTCCCGTGGTGATGTTAGGGCTCTTTCACCAGGTCATTTTAGCACCTCAGAAAATTTATTTCAGTGCTGCATTTGCCAGGGAGCAAACACAGAATATTTTAGGATGTGATTGAAGGGCTGGCAATATTTAGATTTATATTTTTTTCTGCTTCCTTTGGTACAAGAAAGTGCTCTCTCCATGGCTGCATCACACTCAGCTTTAAAGAACAAACAACTCAACCTGGATTCCTTCCTGCTGAGGGGATTCTGTGGGAAGTAAAAGTCACAGAGTCTTTCCCTGATTCACCAGTGCTTGAGGCTGCTCAGCAGTGTAAGGGAGATCGATTTTATTTGCCCTCCTCCTTGGGGCATTAATACACAATTTTACAAGAGGAGCCTTACAGGGTCTGGGTGGGAGTTTGGAAGGAGCAGATGAGACCTGGTGAGGCTTGGAGGGGCAGTGGATGGGGCTGGGAGTGACAGATCCAGCTTGAAATTCGGAGTTTCATTTAAAATAATTTAGTATGTTGGTCATAGGGTTTATTTTCCAGGCCTTTTTGTTTGCATCCCAGCTGATTGTCTGTGTGATGTTCCCCAAGGAAATCAGCAGGTTGCAGGGGCTGTGGGGAGTTCTGTGGGCATGTGGAGATGGATGAAATCCCCGGAATTTTGGTGTGTTTGGACAGGGCTGGAGGAGAAATTCCTTCTCCCATCCCTTTGTTAGAAGTGGGCTCAGCAGGGATCCAAGTAGGATAGGTGGGAGTGGGCATTGCTTATGGGTAATTTGGGGAGTAAAACTCTAAAAATCAACTTTATCCCATCTCCCATAGGGTTTAATAGCTGAGAAGGGTGGGACAATGAGCCTTGAAGATAAAGTCCCACCTTTAAATCTTGGTCCAACCAGCATTGGGAAAGGTTCCCAAACACTGCACAGGAACTGAGCTGTCCTCATCAAGAGGAAAAAATTCCCTTTGACATTGGCAGCATTTCCTTAAATGCCCGTGGTACATCTCCATGGTCTGGAAATGGGAAACAAATAAACACTAATGAATCAATCTGACAGCTCTCAGATGTGTAACAGGGCAAAGGTGCCCTAGCTCCAGGTAAGCAGAGATGAGTAATTAAAGGAAATAATTATTATGTGTTTGTTTAATTGAAAATCCCC
>JALJVW010000139.1:30167141-30282141 GCA_024865655.1 Emberiza elegans
GACATGTTTTTTTACAGCCCACTCACTTTGGAGCACCTTAACACCCTACAAACTGCAGTCCTGGAGAGAATTAAAAAAGTCCCAGTTTATCCCAGCATTTGTTACTAGTAATGGCTGCAGACCATAAGGGCAGGGGAGACAGTGAAAATTCCCCTATATTTTGTTCCATTTCCCAGACATGTGCAGCTCAGAGACTTCCCAAGACAGAGACAGTGTCTTTGTATTTATTGGTCTGTGATGGATTTTTATTCCATTGATTGGTTTAGGAGCTTTATGATTTAAACTTTTGGCACCCAAAACTTCCTTTGGCAATGAGATCAGCAGCCTAACAGCAAAAAACATGACCTCATGCATTTGTTTTGGAATCCATCAAACAATCATTCTGGTTGATATTGCTCATGAGACAGTGGATCCTCATTCCTGGTCACCTTCTCCATCCCTCTTTTTATATTATAGGTTCTTGTCATATCCAACTTTCATCTTTCCTTTTTTGACCTGTGAAGGCTTTGTCAGTTTAGGATTCCTTCTGTGGAAGCCATTACTTCAGCAAACCTCGTCACCCACCTCTCCATCCTTTTTTTAGCTCTAAACCTCTGCCTGGCACAGCGAGATGAAAATTGCCTGTGATGCTTAGGACATTAGGCACAGCTTACACAGGAACCTTCACACACCAGGCATTTTCCAGCTCCCTCAGCAAGGGCACCCGTGTTGTGTATGAGCAAATCTGTCACCAATGGGACACCCCAAAACTGTCCCTGCAGCAGCAACCACAACCAGAATGGGAACGGAGGGATGCCAGCCTGTAGAGAGTTTGCAGTTATGAAAAAGCCAGAGAAGAAATTGTTAATAACATAAAGGTACCTGGTATCAACTGTTAGGGCACTCTCAAAGCATCTGGGTATTCCCTGTAACTCAGAAATGATTATAAAAGCAGCTCATTCCATCACACGGCCTGTTGAGAATTTCATGCATGCACTGGGGAAAAAAAAATCATGATTGCTAAACGCTCCATTTTCTTTTCAAGACACTGTGCTAGTCTGAAGTGGTGTATGTATACATTTCAGGCAAATGTGTACTTTGTCTTCAAATGAACAGCTTTCAAAATGATCTTTGGTTAAGCTCCCTTTTATTTTTATCTTTTATTCGCCTACAATGCCAGCTGAGGTTACCCATCTCCCGACAGCTACCAAATGGACTCGTAATTGTAAGGCTCGGTGATTTAATTAGACTCATTCTAAACACTCACATTTTTATCAATTAGTTAATGGGCTAAAGAGAGTCTTATTGTTGGAGCCAGGTCATTTGGAAGCTGGAGCCTTCGTGAGGGCAAGAAGCTGAAGAACAACAGCGTTAATATCTGTAATTAACCTCACGAGTCCTGGTTTGTTCAATTAGGACTGAACCCCCTCTCCATCCATATGCCTTTCGTCAGATGGGCTTTTAATTTGAAATAATTATTACAGAAAAAAATCAACAAATAATAGCTCCTTTTTTTTTCTTTTTTTTTTTTCCCCTCAAATGCAGACACATATAAAAACAAAAAGCACAATCTTGACACACGTGCCTGTGAGCTATTTATTAGAGCCTGGTTAATTCACAGCTCCCGTATAAATAATCATTCTAGGTTTTTAAAGATTAACAAAGCTCTTGGTAACAGATATTGTGGGATCTTTTCAAATTGATCCTCATCTTGTAATATGTATCTGTGTCTTTTTTAATGCTGCCTTTTCTACTATTAAAAAAAAAAAAAAAAAAAAAGTTTGGGCTTTGATTACTTTTTGCAATTTGTTGCATGTGATTTCTGTGCTTTGGGAGTCTGATACATCTGGTAGTTGTTTTTTTCCTGAGGACGAGCTGTCTGGTATAAATACATCTGTTATAAATTAGAAAGGAGAAATATAGAACAACCCACAATTACAGAATTACAAAATTATTACAGAACTACAGCAGGTACAGCATGCCTGTCTGTGTATATATTAAAATACACACACCATTTATGATGTTTAATTAGTCAGGGTATACTGTAAATATTTAAATGCATTTATGTCTAAAAGAGTGTATGTACTTGGATATGCACATATATGTGAGGACCAAGCTTTGCACACGATCTTTCGAACCTTAAAAATTTCAATTATTCATTTTTATTTATATAGATTATATATGTATTTGCCAGTGTGTATATACAGATGTATCTATATAAACATAAAAGCCCACTTTCCTGGCTTGCTGAGACAATAGGCACTCTGTGTGTCCTTAATCTTGTATATAATGTATACACAGTAAACATGCCCTTAACACTTGCTCCTACATTTTCATTCTCTGCAACTTATTCATCTCTGTTCCAATTGCCATCTACAGATAAATCCCGGGACAGACACACAGATGATTTTTTTAAGCTGCCTTTGAATTCATTCAGTCAAAAGAGAACAAAATTAATTAGAAAGATTTAAGGATGGGCGTGATCACATCAGCGCAAGGCATTTAAAAGAGGGTCGGAGGTAGGTAAGTAGATACTAAAAATACCTCCTGGATTACGCTAGGTCCTCAATCATAGGCATTAATTGCATATTGCTTCCACAGAGAAATGTCTCTGCCCAGCCAACACACCCACACCTGCTCAGTTCTGTGTGCAAGCACCTAATTCCACTGAACTCGAGGGGCTGTGCAGATACACAATGGGGAGACTGCCACTGCCAGCAGCAGCACTGGATTTTTCCATGGTTAGGGTTTCCCTTAGGAGGGGGGAATTCACCCTGGAAATGGGGTCCATACCTCGGGCCAGCCATGTGGGAAGCCTCAGACCCAAGCCTGGCCAGCACAAAGGTGCTCCTGAGCCCACACCTTAATCCTAGACCCCAAACTCTGTGGGGTCCTGGGGACACCTGGGCTGCACCAGGGCCATGGCACAGGGTGGCCAGTGCCACCAGCCCAGCCCTGCTGCCACCCCGAGCCCAACCTCCAGCCCAGGAAGGATCGAGCCCTCCCCAGCACAACCATTCCCATCACAAAGCACGGTGGGTCCAACCATAATTGCTTCCAAATTAAGCAGGATTAAATAACACACAAACGTAACATAGCACAAATGCTGAGAAGTCAGGCCTTCTTTTTTACACAGTTGTCTTTTTTTTTTTTTTAACAGCGCCAAAGAAAGAGGCAAATTGTTGTGTAAAAATACGCGAAAATAATAGTGGTCCTGGAAGGAATGTTTTTCTTCTCTCTGGCTGCTACAAAAACAGTTGACTACTGAGAAGCAAAGAGGAAATTTGCAAGAAAGGGCACAGCACAACAGCAGCGGGGACTGTTAGGGGGAACGGTAGGCGCTTTGTTATTTCGGGAACTTCACTGTAATTTTAAAGCGTTATTTATAATAGTAATAATGCCAGCCAACTTGTTTCACTTAATACACAACCAGCCTAAATAAAAGGCTACAAAAGCAGCTGGGAACAGTACAGTTTCTTACTGTAATTGTGTGTACGTATCCCAACATCTGATGAGCCCCGCTCTACGTTCCCTTATTGTTATCGCCAACAATTATTCCCGTGCATGCGCCGCAGCGCCCGGAGCTCCGCTGAGCCGCACAAAATGCACTCTTTGTCTCCTTAATTATTAGGCAGACAGTTCATTCTGTCCCATGTCCAAGTTCCCAGACAGGTGGAGTAAGGAGGTGGCATCTGTCTTAATATTGAATGCCACGCTTCCCCCATCTGCCGCCGTAGCAGCGCGCGCGGGGGCTGCTTGGCTTCGGTTGCTCCGTCCCGCACCCGGCCATATGCCCCGGTGTGCCGCACGTGCCGCCGCGGCCGCGAAGCAGCCGGGGTCAGGCACGTGCTGGAGTCAGCAGGTGACAGTCAATACCGCCACCGAGAGCCGCCCCCCGCGCCAATAGAAAGGGGCCTTCAAAGTCAATTGACGGGAACGGAGCCGGCGCTGCCAATCAAATTTTTTTTTGCAGGGCATACCTTCCAGGCTAGGCAAATAAGAAGATTTAGAGCACATGGCAGTTCATCGTTTATAATCCTGTCTTAGCCCAGCATGGCTTAGTGATAGTTCTGTGACAGATGATGAGCACATGACAGCTGGGGGATCTTATACAAACTCATACAGTAAAATTAAAATTAAATTAGTGACACACTTGTACACATTAGTTGTGCAACAGTTATGCAATCTGTTCGGGACCCTTAATGCAAACCATCGCTGATTTAAATAATTTATACTGGTGCCGAGGTGCTGGGTTGTGGGGTTTTTTCCCGTCTCTCAGAAGGAATGCAGCATTTGCACATTTTTAGCTTTAAACAGCTCTGTCCTTTTCATTCTGTTTGTCCTCTCATTTCTTCTCCAGAAAGAAAGCAAAGACTTTATTTTTTTTTAAGTTGAAATGTTCAGAAGGGCTGTACTGGAGTTCTGGGAGTGTTTTTTTCTTGCTGAGTGCACTGTGCAATTCATATTATGGGTGTTTTATTTTCCTATGTAGCCACACTAGGCTGCCATTTAAAAAAAAAAAACCAAACAAATAAAAACAAACATACTGATCTCCCCCCCTCAAGATGCAGAGTAGGAAGCAAACCTATAAGATTTGGGTGTTTTTAGATGCAGGAGTATAATAAACTGGCTGTTCTTTGGCTCTTTAATCTGATAATCTTGTTACTATTTTATGTTTGTGTGTTGGGGGAAAAAAAAAAGAGAGAAGTAATCACTGAAATGATGACAGTAGATCTGCAGTTTGAAAAGACTCATAACTTTAAAGCTTAGAGGGCCTGATCCTTTTATCCGCGTGGGCTTGACACCAGACTACCTCTATTAGCTTTAGTGGAGTTCCACCTGATTTACACAGGGTAAACAGAGACAGCATTCGACCCTGAAATCCTTTTTGGAAGGCCACTCTCTACACCAGCAGCGTGTATTTACTGCTCCTTCCCAATCCCTGCGTGTTTCCCAGTCACTAAAATTGCAGCTCAGCCACACAAAGTGGTTTTACCCTCGTGGGTAGCAAAACCAGGGTGTCCAAAAGCTGTTGCACTGCTGATCTATACTGCAATAATTCAGGGAATCATAATGGTTTATTAGCTGTGATAGAAAACAAAACAAATCAAACAAAAAAAAAAGAATGGAGAAAATATGGGGCTTTTTCCTTTAAGCCAATTATTTATTTATTTATTTACTTACTTACTTATTTATTTTTGTGTGTGCATTTAATCATGACCAGAGGATGATTTGGGGATTCCCAGCCATGGGAATTTTCCCAGCTAGTAAGGATAGTGTGTGTGCATTTATGTTTATATATAATTGAGATTAGAGGATAATTTGGAGGCTGTGGAAATGCTCACAGTTAGGAAGGCTAGTTTGGGTCTTTACAAGCTGTCTCTGTGTTAAGTTCCTTTTTCATTTATGTAAAGGAATAACCCACGATAATCACCCAAATGGTGATCCAGTCTTTGAACCCTCTCACTAAAAAGGACAATTCTTGTTCTACATATTCTTATTTTTATGCTAATAAGGTCAGTGAGCATTTTTTTAGTTGAAGATGTCCTTGCTTACTCAGGGTGTTGGACAGGATGACCTTAAAGGTCCTTTCTGACCCAACCCAATCTTAGTTTAGGATCCCACAGAATATTTTTAGCATCCTCCCCTTCCCTCCCCGAAGCATCTGGAGGCTCAAGCCATCCCCACCACCTGTGGTGCCCCGAGTTAAACTCGGCTCACCTGGAGCTCGCTGAGGATGATTCACCTGACAGTTCCATCCATGTCAGCAGGATGCAGAGAGCAGCCAGATGGTGAGGTGGCTGCAGCTCAGCCCAGCTGGGAGTGCAGCTTCAGGTGGTCCCTTCTGTGTGTGAGTGCAGCGTGTTGTGTGTCACCTGTGCAGAGCCACGGGCACTGCTGGGCCCAGCTACTGCTGGTGGCAGTGGGGAGGGCTCACAGGGGCATCCGGCTGGCCACCACCCCCATGGGAAAAGGCCTTAGACATCTGCTGAGGTTCTGGCAAGCTGGGAAATACCCCCCATGCTCCTTTCCCTGCTCACCCCAGAGGTTAATGCCACATCTCCCGCTGTGTTCCTGCTCTTTTGTGGTCCATCCAGGAGTGGAGTGAGGTGCAGAGATCCCCGACATTGTGCTGCCCAGGCCTTGGAGGATGGACCCATGTTGGATTATGGCTTTGAGAATTCTCTACAAATCCATTTCCCACAGACCCACAGCAGCAATGCTGGGCCAGTCAATCCCAGTGTGGTCATCACTGCTTGGCTGCTCCACTCCCTGAAGCCCAAACCAACAGCTCCACTGGCACTGGGACACCAGACCAGTCTGCTGAGGAATCACAAAAGCTTCAAAAAGTCACCTCTGGGCCATGTCTCCTGCTTGTTATTCACTCTTCTGCCATGTCTCTGCTCTAATCCAGGCTCTGTTCTTCCCCAGCCTCCAGACCAGGAGTCAAACCCTTCACCTAGCAAACCCATTCCATTCTTGAGCTTCATTTGGTCCCCACTTATTTCTGGGACATTGTGGCCCTTGAATTGGCAGGCTGTGAGGGACAAAAAGCCACTGGTACCCTGATTATGGAAGGAAACAGGCCCAGGAGAGGGATGGCAGTGAGCTCATCTCTGCCTGGAAATGCTCTCACAGAAGTGCACTCACACTGCTGTGGTGGCCCCAATACTGTGTGACAATCACAATGCCCCTGGTACACAGAGCTGCAAGATGTTTCACAGAGAAATGGTTTTTTTAAAAAAACTTTTAAGAGCTTTAAAACATGGCTTTCTTCCTGTTCTCTGTTTCTTCTCCCTGGGGCTGGGTAACAGCAGGTTCTTCTGGCGACATGAGTCCAATTGTGCAGGTTTCAGAAGGAGAGAAAAATGGTGTATAATCAATTGTATATAATAAAACTCAGGGGGAAAAAAGCCTTTTCCATGCTGCACAATATCAGCATTTTGCAATTGGACACTGTATTTACCAAGGCTAGAAAGAAAAGATGCCTTCCAAGGAAGAGTTTGGGGCTTTAAAACACAAATCACAGGGTGCAAGCTGAGTTACTGGAACCTATCACAGAGTGTTAGTTGCCCCACACATCAGAATGAAGCCATTTAAGGATGGAAAACCCCTCTGCAAGTGGCAAAAAAAGCAGCTGTTGGTAACATCTGCAGCAGCATGTGCCCACCTCACCTGAGAAACACATGAAGGGAGATCATCATCATAGAATCATCACAGAATGGTTTGAGCTGGAAGAGACCTTAAAAACTGCATTGTTCCAACCCCCTCACCATGAAGAGGGTCACTTTCCACTAGAGCAGGTGCTCCAAGCCCTGTCCAACATGTCCTTGAATATTTCCAGGGATGGGACAGCGACAAAAACATTTCCAGTGCCAAATCCCAGATCTTTCCTTCATAGATTGTGGTGATGTTTGCAGGGATCCTAGGACAAGGGAAGAGATGAGAATCTTGACTACATGTTTCAGAAGGCTGATTTATTATTTTATTATATATATTATATTAAAAGAAAATTATATATTAAAACTATACCAAAAGAATAGAAGAAAGGATTTCATCAGAAAGGCTAGAAAAGAAAAGAAAGGAATGATAATAAAATCTTGTGACTGCTCACAGCCTCGACACAGGTGGCTGTCATTGGTCATCAAGTAAAAACAATTTCACATGCTGGGTAAACAATTCTCCAAGTCACATTCCAAAGCAGCAAAACATGGGGAAGCTGAAACTTCCCAGCTTCTCGGGAGAAAAGATCCTGGCAAAAGGATTTTTCATAAAACGTGTCTGTGACAATAGGTTGGAAGGGACCACCTTATGCCCTTCTCATATGTGACTCTGGGGCCTCCTCCAGCCACCCTGCTCAGGGGGTTGCCCTGTGCAGGGCCAGGAGTTGGACTTGTTGGTCCTTGTTGGTCCCTTCCAGCTCAGGATATTCTATGGTTCTGTGCCTCTATGGATGTAGTTCAGCAGCTGCTTCTCATCTCACCTCACACCTTCCCTCCTATTTCACCTTTCCTGCACAACTGCACTTGAGCTGGAGGGGCAGGATTGCTGTTTTTCAGGAGGAAAAAAATGGAAGTTTTTTTACCCCTCTCTTTCCTAGTAACTAGAATAACGAATTCTAAGGAAAAAAAACCAAGCAGGCTGCAGATAAATTGGATAAATCATAGACAAATCACACCTTTATTCTCTGCACACCACAGACACATGGGTGTGGAGCAGAGTCAGGGCTGGAGAGAAGCTTATCCACGTCCTGCACATGGGCAGCTTTTTAATTACTTGATGGAGCGACTCACTGTGATTTGCAGAGCAACCTGGGAATGGGACATCTGTCTCCCACTAAACCAGGCCAGTCAGGGGGATTAGGTACCTGTCCTCTTTGAAAAGAAGCCTGACCCTCCAGCATGGCCATGTCCTCTTCCATGGGGCTTAAAAAGGAAGGAAGCAGGAGCCAGGCTGGGGTTCAGCACCACAAATCAGTTCCCAACTCCTTGCTGTGTGATGCAGTTATCCATTTAACTCCTCTGCCTCCTTGGTTTATCAGCTAACAACGTAAATAATGGTTCCAAGGATAAGGAGACACACAGGTGGCAAGTGGGATGTCCTGGGCTGTTGTACCTGCCTTGAAATCCTGGGTGGGATATTTCTGGCTGGTGTTGTGTCTCTGTGCTGCTGTACCAGGTCTCAAGGCAGCAATATGTGTCCATAAGTCAACAAGATTTTAGTTTGACAATGGTCCCGGCAGCTGGTTTATAAAGTATTTCCAGGACATAAATAGGGCACGATGGTTTGGCCCCTCTGTTTGTGGGGATAAATATGTGTTTGGGGTGCAAACAATTGTGTGAAATACACCCATGCACATTGGCATGGACTCCCTAATCATTCCATTTGTGAATGAACCACGTTTCATAAAAATATGTAGGGCACCACAAGAATTAATAACAAAGGTGCAGCGCCACAATGAACATTTTGTGCGAGCTTATGGGCATAATGAAATGAACAAAGCCAGAGGAGAAACACAGAGAACAATATCTTCACTATCAGCAGTTTACTTCAGTCTACTTATGTATGATCAAAGACTACAAATATAGTTTAAACAGCATGCAATAATGGCCAGGTTTGCAACGTGAAATAATTTTAGGTGAAAAAAAATAAAGAAGAAAAGGCAAAACACACGATGGGCTCGGTGCCACGATACAATGGGCGTGTGGGCTCATTTTGTGATGAACAGCCAAGGAATGGCAGCAGTAGGGAAATGAGGCTGGAGGAGATCACCTCCCTCCTACCTCCTCTTTGAAGATTTCCATGTTCTGGGGAGAGGATAATGAAAAATATTTTACCTCCTCTATTACAGAGGTGTCAATGGACAAACACAAAAAAAAAAAAAAAAAAAGAAGGGAAAGAAAAGCTCCCAAACAGAAAAAACCCCAAGGATGTAGGGTAATGCAATTGCCAGGCAGATGTTGGAGGGAGGGCAGGGCTGCTCCCTCTGACTCCAGTGGAGAAGAAGATGCACAGAGAGAGCAGCTGAATAATTCACAAGGATAAAGGGTACTGGAACTCACTCCCTGCAGCCCCCAGCGAGTGGCTCAGCTTTCCCCCTCCTGTTTGCCTGGCTGGGCACAGCTCCTCCTTCCACCCAAAAATCACAGAGGTGAGCTTCTCCGTGGCCCCTCTACATCCAAGCCTGCTGCAGAGGGCACACTGACATTCCTGCCCCTTCTCCTCCAGCAGCTCCTTGGCCCCATCCTTTCCCCAGACATTCAGCATCACTAATCCAGGGATGGGTGAGGGACCTGAGCAGCGCTCCTGCCCTGGGGGTTCCCTGTGTCCCCTGGCATGGCAGCAGCCAGGCAGAGGAGCCTGGAGTGAGGAACCAGGGCTTGGACTGCAGCTGGAGCTGAGGAGGGTTGGCATCCTCGTGGGTCACTCCAGCCACACACGAGGCCTCCAGGGCAGCAGCAGCAGGTGTGGGGTGACAGCCACGGTGTCACACCTGGTGCAAACCAGCATCGAGGTGGGAGAGCTGGTGCTCCATCCCAGCAGCCTCAGCCAAAAGCAAAAGCAGCTGCAGCTGTCGCTGGAGGTACCAGTGATCACACTTAAGGCTGTTTAGGTTGGTTTTTTTTTTCCATTTAGTCTCCTGTTTTCAGCTGCTGTTGCTTCTCAATAACTGAACACTTCACTTGAGATCCTCGATGTTTATTCCCAGCCTTAGGGTGAATTCTGCAGTTCTGTCTGCTTTTAGTTGTTTGTTTTAGGGTTTTTAGATGTGTTTTCTTCTTTTTTTTTTTTCTTTTTTTCCCAAGGACAGCAGAATGCCCCAGTCTTTTGGAATTTTGAATTAGTGTTGCTAATGCTATTGGCTCAGCAGCATTCAGTTTAACCTTTCATATTTTGTAATTGGTATTTTACCGTTTTAGGGGTTCGATTTGGGAAAACTTGTAGATTTGGCAGATGGGCAGCACTGGAGGACAGTTGCTGTTTCCTGTCCCAGGTAAAGGCAGTTTGGGTGCAGCCACACTGCAGCCCCTTTGGTGACCCTCACTCAAACTTCCCAGCTCCAACCTGGTACTGACTTTCACCAACTCCAAATCTCAGGAAGGCCAGCAATCACCCCTTTTGACCCTGGGCTGGTTTGGGAGCCACAGGATGAGTAAAGCAGTGTTTTGCCCTGCTCTTCCACCAACCGGCACAAATAATTCTGTGAACTTCCAGCCCCTTATTACTGAGCACGGCCTAATAATGTCATCTCAGGAGGCAAGTAATTGCAGTAGTGAAGGTTGCACAAGGTCACTTGAGGCAGGGGCTGGGCCCAAGCTTTGTCTCTCACCCTGCTGCTGTGCCTAAGAAGATGTACTGCACCCACAGGCTGTATGTGACCACCCAAGCCCTCCCTTGCACAACCAGCAGTGACTGATCTGGGGACAGCAGCAAAAGGCTAAAATCCTTTCCTTCCCCTACCAAACCTTCTGCTTTGCAGAAATGGTTTGCAAACTGCTGTTGTTTGTGGGTGAGGAGGAAGGAGGCATCGAGCAGCAGAGTGACTGCTAAATCCCTGTCCCTGCTTTGAGAAAACCTGCAGTGTTTACATGAAGGGGTTCCCTGTGTCCACATGGCAGCAGCCAGGCAGAGGAGCCTGGGGAGGAACCAGGGCTTGGACTGCAGCTGAGCTGAGGAGGGTTGGCATCCTCGTGGGTCACTCCAGCCACACATGAGGCCTCCAGGCCACCACCGACCAGGGCAGCAGCAGCAGGTGTGGGGTGACAGCCACGGTGTCACACCTGGTGCAAACCAACATCGAGGTGGGAGAGCTGGCGCTCCATCCCAGCAGCCTCAGCCAAAAGCAAAAGCAGCTGCAGCTGTCGCTGGAGGTACCAGTGATCACACTTAAGGCTGTTTAGGTTGTTTTTTTTTTCCATTTAGTCTCCTGTTTTCAGCTGCTGTTGCTTCTCAATAACGAAACACTTCACTTGAGATCCTCGATGTTTATTCCCAGCCTTAGGGTGAATTCTGCAGTTCTGTCTGCTTTTAGTTGTTTGTTTTAGGGTTTTTAGATGTGTTTTCTTCTTTTTTTTTTTTCTTTTTTTCCCAAGGACAGCAGAATGCCCCAGTCTTTTGGAATTTTGAATTAGTGTTGCTAATGCTAAAAATTGGCTCCAGCAGCATTCAGTTTTAACCCTTTCATATTTTGTAATTGGTATTTTACCGTTTAGGAGTTCGATTTGGGGGAGAAACATGGAATTTGGCAGATGGGCAGCACTGGAGGAGGACAGTCGCTGTTTCCTGTCCCGGGTAAGGCAGGTTTAGGTGCAGCCACACTGCAGCCCTTTGGTGACCCTCACACTGAAAACATCCCAGCTCCAAACCTGATACTGACACACCACCAACTCCAAATCTCAGGGAAGAGCCAGCAATCAACCCCTTTTGACCCTGGGCTGGTTTGGGAGCCACAGGATGAGTAAAACGCGAGGGTGTTTTACTCCCTGCTCTTCCACCAACCGGCACAAATAATTCTGTGAACTTCACAGCCCTTATTACTGAGCACGGCCTAATAATGTCATCTCAGGAGGCAAGTAATTGCAGTAATTAAGAGGTTGCACAAGGTCACTTGAGGCAGGGCTGGGAATACAAGCTTTTGTCTCTCACCCTGCTGCTGTGCCCTAAGAAGATGTGCACTGCAGCCACAGGCTGTGTGTGACCACCCAAGCCACCTCCCTTGCACAACCAGCAGTGACAGTCTGCAGGGACAGCAGCAAAAAGGGCTTTAAAGCTCCTTTTTCCTTCCCCTACCCAGGAAACCTTCTGCTTTGCAGAAATGGTTGGAAGCTGCTGTTTTGTGGGTGAGGAGGAGGAAGGAGGAGCATCGAGCAGCAGGAAGTGACTGCCCCAAAATCCTGTCCCTGCTTTGAGAAACCTGCAGTGTTTCACATGAAAAACGTTTTGTACTTGCACAGGGTGTGTGAGCCCTTCCCCACCCAGCCTTTGCTGTGCACGTACATCTGGGAAACGGGCATCACATTCCACAGGCTTCATTCTTAGGGGCTTTCCCTAATTTTTGATGGCTCAATTTTGCCCCTTTCAGGCCGTCTGAAGCATGAGTCTGCCTGTCTGCCATCTGACTTGATGGATGGGACTGCCTGTCTACCACGAGCCACCCCAGCACCCAGCCCTGCCTCTCCCCAGCTGATGGAGCAGATGAGGGATGCAGGGAGTTACATAAAAATGTAGGAAGCAGAAACTTAATGAAATGGCTCTAAATGTGACAGCATTCATGAAAAGATTAATTACCAGGAGTAAAGGGGGAAGGATGCCAGGAATTGATAGGATTGGTACCAATACCAAAAGCCTGCTGTGCTAGTAGAGCCATAATATGCAGTCCTAATCTGAGGGCCTATTGTTTTTCTTACAGAAACAACAGGCTCCAGCCAATGAGACAAAAGGGGCTACATTACAGTTTCTGCAGGAAAAACAACAACAGCCATTAGAAATAATTATCTTAAGACAAATCGTCAAGCAGAGTGCGGCACACACAAATATCCTCCCAAGCATGAGGCTCTGGGAAGAGAGGAGCTGTTGCTGTATTTATCCCAGCGGTTGCACGAATGAAGGGAGAGAATTAGAAAGTGGGAGAGAGTGAGGAGCAAAAGGAGATGGGGGAAAGAAAGAGGGAGAGATAAAAATGGAGGTTTTCCCATCAGTGACCAGTCAGGGTCTCATCCCTGGCATGGGCATGTCCAAGGACATGGTCCTTATGTGCAATTCCAGCAGAAAAGAGGGAATGTGTGCTCATCTGGATTTGCTGCTTAGGCCCTCAATTTGCCAGGGTGTAATTAACTGTGAGGAAGGGCAGCAAAGAATCCAACCCAGAAAGTCTCTCAAATGAGATCATTATTACTGTTCCCTACAAAGACCTGCTCTCCCTTCTTCCCCCGAAGCAAAGGAGGCTATATTTTTAATTTGTTCTTCCCCATCTCCTCTCCTTGGCAGAATTGATGTATCTGACATATGAAATCACAAACTAACCCGTGGCAGGATAAAAATGAAAAAGCTCCATTTTGCAGTGGGATTAGACGACCACATTTGACTAATGGCGATTTCCTGCTGCATTTTATGTTGGCTGTGATTGTGCAAAAACTTTAAACTGAAATTTTAGATGACTGGAGACACCGAGAACGTTGCATTAACTCCCCATACAATGAGGTTTTACAGGATGCTGCCAAATATATCCTTAGACAGCATTTCCCTCTGAATTTTGGGTTATTTGTATGTGTAAATATATCACATATTTTGATGTGTGCATGCCTTTTCTATTTGATTGGTGTGTGTACTGATCAGTATTGTATTTTAGCTGTAATAATATCATGTAAAATACACATAAACCCAGTACAATTTTATTGGTACAAATCCAAATGGCTCTGTAAACAAGGACCACATCTATATCATCTATATGGGTGTCTGCATACAAATATATTCTGGCACAGCAATCTCTCTAAAGTCATCTTCCACCACCCCTAATGGAGACTACTTTATGTAAAGGAAAACATTGAAAAGGACATATCTATACCTATCTCACTTGAAACAAAAAATCCACAACATTCTGTAACCTCTGCAGTGTTAATACATAACATATGGTGTCTGTTTCACATGCTAATAGTGACTTTTTAATTTGAAGTCAGCCCCAATGAATCTAAATCCGTGCTGTCTCCAGGATTAATTATGAGTACTAGACTGTGATACCAAGCCTCTCTACTTGATAAGCTTTATAACCAGGTTTGCACACAGGATAAAACAGCTCCTGAGAGCTGCCATATTTAACCTATGTGTGACCTGCTGGTGCATCTTTTGGAGAAAAAAAGCAGCTTGGGTAAGGTGCTTGGTCCTGTTGTGAAGACATGGGCACTGCCAAGGTGAGAAACACACCACTGATGGGTGCTGACATTAATTACTGAGCCACAGACACCTATTTATCCAATGTACAAACATTGGAAAGCAGGGAATGGGCCTAAGCGGAGTGAAGCATTCTGAGCTCCACAGCTCACAGGTTAACCAATATCTTCTGCATCTGAACTGCTTCTCCTGCCCACAGCTCTGTGTGTCTGGGAGCTCCTCCTGGTGCTCCTTTCTGGGCTGGGGCTGGGGTGGAATCCTCAGGGACAGGGGAACACAAGTGACCACCCCCAGCTTGGCCTGAAGGTCCATCTAGTAGAGGTGCTTAGAGAAAAACCATAAAAACGAGGTCAGCCCTCCCCCTTATCACCTCCATTCCTTGCAGCACTGAGCTTCTGAGTCAGAGGCTGTATCTTCTTTTGCTCAAATAGCCCTGGCTGGTGCTCAGTGCATGAATTTGTCTGTAGCTCAACCTGTTTGTGCCTCGATTCCCGCAGCGGAGCGCGCTGCCAGCGAGGGCTCTCCCTGGCCCAAGGTAATTTCATAGCAGCACAAAACCCTTAATGTCACTTCAAATAGGTTTAGGTGCAAAGATCAGAGCCTATACTAAGCACTGCTATAATGTCTCTCCTTGGAGAAAACAGCTTCTTGATGCCCAGAGGATCCTGCTGTGGTGAAGACATTAGAAGTGGTTTTCTCTAAAATACATGTGCTTGGACGCTCAGGTGGCTGCAAGTTCATCTTGCCTTCCTTGACAAATAGGCCTGCTTAAAGAATTGAGGCTTCCTTTCTTTCTCTGAATCTCTTTTATTAACCTCAGGTTTTTAAATTACTGCAAAATACATTTAAAGTGGTTTTCAAGGTCACTGGAAAACTACATTTTCGAAGTGTCAGTAGAAAATAACCAACTTTCGGACCACGAAAACGATGATATTTATTTTTGAACCTGCAAACCCGGTGATAAACCCAAGCTGTTTACATTAGTTTGAAATCTGTTTTCCTGGTTCTGGCCAGCCATGGCCCTGCTGCAGCTACTTTTCCCTCCAGATAATTTGCCATTCCCACTGCAGCGTAAATTCTTCCCCAGACAGTAATGCTGCGGCTGCCAGCCCTGCCACCAAAATGGCCCTGTCTCACAAGCTAAGTCGGATCAGCCTGAGACAGGATTTTCCTGACACAAACTGTCTGTCAGGCCTGTGGAACTGGGGGAGTGGGGTTTCTGGGGGTGGCATTCACATCTGTGGCTCGATATGAAGCTGTCACCCCGCAGTCAGCGCCTGGTGCCACCGGTGCCTTTGCCTGCAACTGCCTCCCAGAGAAACAGGAACAATTATTTGTAATAATTAACAATCCCAGAAGAGTTTTCAGGAGAACTGATGTGTTTATCTGCCATGCCTTGGCTAAATTCCAGCAAGGACTGCATGACATGCTGCCTCTGCCATTGTATCTCATCCACCTAAATTCTCCTGCAGTTTTGATCAGGATAGAGAGCCTTTGTTATTCCTTCTCCAGCAGCTCTTGCACTGGATTCCTGCATTTGGAAATAGCTGCTGAGCCAAGTACATTTCAGTTACAAGTGATCAGTACTGCAAATTCTTCTGATTTTATAATCAGTCTTAGGATTTTTGGCATTTTTTTCCGAAAGCCTGAGCTGTTGGAGTCCTTATGAAGCACCAGGATCTCAGTTTTCATGGTTTTAAGTAAGTGGCTCACCCTTGCAGTTGAAAACACGAGGCATGTTTACCCTAGAGGCTGAGAAGCCAGATGGTGGATAAAGAAAATGCAACAATTTGGGGTTTTAATCTCGTGATTTTTTAAGCCAATCTCATAATTTTGGGGAGCTGGTTTGTGAGTGTCCGCAGTTGGCATTAGCGAGTGATCATATTTTACGAGGAGTGCTTAATTAATTGCTGATTTAATTTGTGTTTGCCAAAAGCTTTGAAATCCTTGGATTCATTGAGTTCCTTTTAGGACAGAATACAATTTCCAGTGCTAAATCTGCTCAGATCTGCTACCCTGGGAATCTTTCAGTGGCCAGCAGTTCAATTTAAGGGATGAAATGCATTTTGGTGGCATTCTCACCCTAAACACTTTGAAGGCCCCACTCCCTGGAGGCAGAGGGGTTGTACATGACCACAAGATGAGCAGTGTCTTCTAAAGGGTACAAACCAGACAATCCTCTGGGTCAGGCTCACCCCCAGTTTTGGGGAGATCATTCACCAGCCCCTAAGCAGAACAGGGAATTTTGTAGGGGCCTTCCAGTGCCACTGAAGGCCAGAAGAAGCTGTGTTCTTTTGGGCATCCAGCCCTCAGGCTGTTGAAGGTCTCTGCTGACCACCAAGATTTCATAGAATCACAGAATGCTTTGGATTGAGAAACACCTGAAAGACCAGGCTGCTCCAAGCCCCATCCAACCTGGCCTTGAACACTTCCAGGGATGGCACAGCCACAGCTCCCTGACCCAAATGTGGGCCTGGCAGCCAGGCAGACATTTCTGTGACACAAACCCGTCACTACATTGAAAATTGTACATAAAATAACTAGCTCCTTCTAAGCCTCCACCAGACATCTCAGGGAAAGGCCAAATTCTGCTCAGAGAGGGATTGTTTCACCTCAGGGTCATTCAGGCAGTTGGGGCATGGAAAATGGTGTGTCAGGCAGCAAAATAAGGTGCCTCGTGCTAGGCCTGGTGAGAATGTCTTTTAAGCCAAAATAATGCTGGGTCTTATTTACTTGACAGCTCAGACATTAATTTAAGACAGGCACAAATGAATCACCAGCCATGTTACAGTTGCCTCGTTGGAATCCCTCTGCTATAATCTCACAGTTTTTTCACCTAATTAATTTCCCCTTTCCTTGCACCAGTGTTTCATGAGTGTATCTTGTTTGGAGGAGATTAAGAGTCACACACTTCATTAGTAAGGTGTAAATTATCAGAGAGACCCTCTCCATCCACCTGCTTAATTGGGTTAATGAAGCGTCTCTGCGGGCCCTGGTAAGACAGCACTGCTCTCTGCTCCCTGCAGGCGTTACCAGGGCTGTTTGGAAAATAAATGGAGACCTTAAAGTTCCCACCTTGGTGCCATTTTGAGACTTTTGGGCATTTAATTTATTTTTAAAAAGGGGAAAAAAAAAGAACTGAAGTTGACATGGATTGCAAGATAAAGCATTCCTGCCTGTGAAAATACAGACATAATATTGCTTGAATCATTCCGCATCAGAACTAATTCCTAATTAATAGTAACTTCTAATTTTTTCTCTACCTTAAGCAGCCAGATTGCATTAATATAACACACACAGAGATACTATTAAAGCTCAGTTAAATTGTTAAACTGGTAGAAGAAGTGCCACAGCAATGCAAGGGTAAAAATGGGGAGTGTGTGTTCAGTCTCTGCAATGTGGGGTGCAGACAGTCCTGGGCAATGAGTGCCCCTTGTGCCTGCCAGACATGATCCCACATGGAAACCAGGTCCCTTTATCTCTGCACATCCCTGTCTCACCTCTCCTTGGGTTTTGGAGACTATTCTTGGAAGGAAAAGTGACAAAACCTCTACCAGGCGCATACATTACAGCACACCCACAGAACAGGAAATTTTGAGGTGATGTGAGAGATTATTTGCACTGCATGTCTGGGCTCAGAGAGTCACCGCTCCTCCAGCCTGGAACAGAAACACGAGGGGATGACTCACGAGTGCTGATGTCACTTGTGGGGTGAGCTGGGCTCAGCCCAAAGCTGATCCTGAGCGAGGTCAAACCCCACAAACACAAAAGCTCTTCAAACATCCTCAGGCTCACGAGCAACTCATTGAACTCGTGCTCGTGCAGCCAGAAACAAATCCATCAGCAGCCCAGGGCCTCAGCCAGATGGACAATTTGCGGAGGCAAAATGAGGAGAAAGGCTGTGGGTAAATTATTTGTCACAAAATATTCGCCTGGCTCTACCTGACAGAGCAGAGTCCCGCGTTTGATCTCCGCGAGCGACTGTCGCGGGAATCAAAGGGAGTTTTGTCAGGGGATTAAGTGCAGAAGTTGTCGTCAAGAAATACATTAAAGATAAGAAATCCAGAGTGTGGCCCAAAGTGCCTAATCCCAGCACAACTAGTGAATTATTAAGTTGGTCATTTGACAGAAGGAGGAGGGAAAAAAAATCCAACTGTTTTTGAGACTGCCTAAAAAAGAGGTTTCTATTAAAATACAGTGGTTGCATAATGAGAACACAACACGCAGTTCCGACATGAGAGCTGGGCTCTTGCACCAGTCCCTGCAGCTCTGGAGTGATGGCAGAAAACAGCAGCTTCCAAGGGCTGCCTCTTCTTTCCAGGTGTGGGATTTGGACCTCCAGACCCTGACTGCTGGGGAAAATGCAAATTTTTGAAGTATGAGCAGTAGCTCACCTTTGGAGACTTGAGATGTGCCTGAGATACCCGGCTGATCCCAAACAGAGCCACAGGCTCCAGTCCTGCCTACAGAGTGTCCATGCCTTGCTGGTAAATCAGGAACACTGAGGTGTCCGTCTCTGCCAGGAGCACAGAGCTGCTCTGTCCCTTCTGCATCCAGCTCTGGGGACCCCAGCATGAGGGGGTTTGGAGATGCAGGAGGGAGTCCAGAGGAGGCCATGGAGATGCTGCAGGGGCTGGAGGCAGGCTGGGAGAGCTGGGGGTGCTCACCTGGAGAGGAGAAGGCTCCAGGGAGAGCAGGGAGGGACTGGGGGGCTCCAGGAGAGCTGGAGAGGGGCTGGGGACAAGGGATGGAGGGACAGGAGCCAGAGAATGGCTCCCAGAGGACAGGGGCAGGGGTGGACGGGAGATTGGGAAGGAATTTTTCCCTGTGAGGGTGGGGAGGCCCTGGCACAGGGTGCCCAGAGCAGCTGTGGCTGCCCCTGGATCCCTGGAAGTGTCCAAGGCCAGGCTGGACAGGGCTTGGAGCAGCCTGGGATGGTGGAAGGTGTCCCTCCCTGCAGGGGACAATCCCATGGCAGGGGATTGGAACCTTAAAAATGGTTTTTAATGTCCCTTCCAACCCAAACCACTTTATGATTCCATGATTCCATGATAGACAGGAAAACATCCACCAACTAGAGAAGAAAGCAAAGTGGAAATGCTGGATTTTTGGACAAACAAGATGGAAACATCTGCACAGGCAGCTGACCACAGGGATGAATGTGAGAAAACAGAAATCTAAACAGGCTCATGGGTAAAAGAGAAGAGGTGTGAGTGAAACAGCGTCTCCAGGAATCCTGCCAGGGATAAAGGTGTTTGAGGAGCTGTGGGACCCCCAGCAGAACGAGATACCGTTTGTTACACAAAATCAAGGGGAGGCACGAGGTGTTTGTCTCACCAAGGTGGGAACTCTGCCTTGCAGACCCCACAGGGCCAGGCTCACTTGTGAGGGCTGGGACAGGGTGTGGAGGGGCAGAAGGAGTCCCACAGCAATGCCTCCAGCTGGGAAGGGCAGCACCAGGGGCCTTGAGTATGACACAGGGAACAGAAAGCAAAAATTGTCCCCCAGAGTCACTTTAACATCTCAATGCCACCACTGCTGGGAAATGGGAGTGAGGACACAGAGAAGATGATGCCACTCCAAGATATGACACCCCAAGATCATCTCTGCTGTCCCTGGTCCAGTGCAGTGTGATGGGAATCTCTGGAACACCCTTGCAGATGTCCCAGAGAACTCCCGGACACTGTGAAGGAGCACCGGGAAGTTTGGGGTGGGTCCAGGAGGACCCCAAAGCAGCTGGCTGGAGGTGATGTCCCTGCCAGGGGACACACTGTGGGGTTGCCCAAAGGGGCTGCACAATCCAGAACAGAGCAAACTCCACCTGGTCCTACCTGTGCACACACCTGGCTCTGCCATGAGCCCTTAACTCCCAAACCCAGCCAGGGATCAGTGCTGGAGTTGGAAGGGACCTTAAAGATCCTGTGATTCCACATTTCTGGGGGTTGGAACCGCGTGATCTCCCAGGCCCCTTCCAACACAAACCATCCCAGGATTCTGTGATTCCAAGGAGTATTTCTGTGGTTGGCACAGAGCAGGAGAGAGCCATGCTTGAGGGAGCTGGGGTAAAGGATCCCTCACTGAGCTGTGGGCTTGTGCAGGAGGCACAGAGATCCCTCAGGCTCCCTCTCCATCACGGACACCAGACAGGTAAAAACTCTCCTCTGTGTGAGCTAAGTCCCCAGAGAGGGGGCAGAAAACCTGAGAGGAATCTCCATCCTCTGACACATTCAAAATTTGACCAAAACAATGTGATTTAACCTTGAAGTTTGCTCTACTTTGCACAGGATCTAGGACTGGAGACCCACAAAGGTCCCTTCAGGCTTGAATTGTTTACACTTTTCCATTCTTTGACTCTCCAGTTTATGCAGAATACTGCCTGACAAGAGGCAGCCAGCGTGAATTTGTCAAGAACCAATCTGCCCAGAGCAGAGAGCCACTGCAGTGTGGGCTGCTCCATCCCAGGGAGCGGTGATTGCCTATTCCCTGGGCATTTCTGTTCCCTCAGAGATCTGCTGGGCCAGCTCTGCATACATGTGGTCTTGATTCTGTCAGAGTCACTCAGGCTGCTAAAATTCTTCCATTAAAAAGATGAGCATGTGGGAGAGACACAGCTCGAGCATGAGGAGCCTCCGTGGCTGCTGCAGGCTGCTGCCAACCTGTGAAAACACAGCCAGGAGACGCTGAAAAGGGGGAGGTGGGAAGGACTTCGGGTCCCTCTTTGTCAAAGCAGAACAATGAACAGCTCTGCTGAAAGGTGAACCAGCTTGAGTTTGTTTGCTGAGACACCTCCCTGCTTGGCTCCTCCAAGCTTGCAGTCCCCTGCCACCCTTTGGCAATGGCACAGTCCTGTCTGCCTTGCATCCCTCTCCTTTATCTTCTTTTTTGTTGTTGTTTTGTCACTCAGCTGACAAGAAACTCTTCCAAAACAATGGCACACTTGTGCCTGTCCTCACCGAAAGCAAATGATTTACAAATAAGCTCAACACCCCGCCAGGTCAGGGTGAGGATCTGTAAATCATCGCACTCTGCATGAAGATTTGTTTTGGTGAAAGTTCTGGTGAAAGATGAATCCTGGTGGCTTCAAATAACTGAAGCACTGTCCCTGACTCAGAATCTATCAGCTGCTCTCACCGAGAAAGGGGTGGAAATATGGGACATTGGAGAATCACTTTCTTCCAACTCTGAGCAAGGAACTAACATGGAAAATGGATCACAGAACCACAGAATATCCGGAGCTGGGAGGGACCCACAAGGATCCTCAAACTCAACTCCTGAAAGACCTTTAGACATCTTTTTTCAGCCCTCTGGTTTTTCTTTATGGGTGAAAATAAACCGGTTTGTGTTTATCTCTCCGCATCCCGTCCTGATGACATCTGGAAGAGGCTTCCAGCCACCTCAGGTAGTGGGGGCACCAGCGGCCACATCCCCTGGGATGCAATCAGGAGGAGGAGATGTGCTGCAAACAGCAGCGGCAGCCTGCCTGGGGTTTGTGTTTTAACGGGTGCAAGAATCGGTGTTAGCATATGCTAACCACTCTTCGCAGGGTGATCATTATGCAAATGCCTACGGTAAACAGGTAGGAAATTAGATCTAATCAGGACGCCCCCCCCTCTCTCCTGACACAGGAAAGTTGACTCAGGGTGCAAACCAAAAAAAAAAAAAAAAGTTAAAAAAGTCGGAATTCCAGTCGGAACGCTGAGTTTTCCATTCGTCCTTTTGTTCTCGTGTGTTTGGTTTCTTGCGTAAGGAAAGCGAAGGGCAGCCTTGTGACTGCTTTAATTTTAAAGCTCCCAGAACAGGCTGGTATGGCTGGATCCAGAATGAGCCCCGTTGTGGATTTCCGTGATCTGAAGGCAAATAAAAGCTGAGCGCATCACGCCTGTGAGTAATTTGACTCCGTGTAATATCATCGCTGCCTGCTGAAGAGCCTGGCTGTTAATTCTGGTGGGGACAGATCCCCAGGATGAGCCCAGGAGCATCCCAGGGCTCTGCGGTTATCAGGAGGCCCTCGGTGCTGCCCGGGGGTGTCACACAGCTGATTTCTGTCTCACACCCCCTGTCCCCATGCAGCTCAGCCCATCTCCTTGCAACACCTCCAATCCCCTGTGCCCAAGTGCCAGACGCAGCTGGTCCCCTGCCCATGGCAGGGGGGCTGGGGCTGGATGAGCTTTAAGGTCCCTTCCAGCCCAAACCACTCCAGGATTCTGTGATTTGCCCCCCTCGAGGGGCTCTGTCTGGCACAGGGCCACCAACCTCCCCGCTTGTCCCCATCCCAGCAAGGCCAAGGACGCCCTCAGCTCCCGGGTTTAGGAAATCCCAGCCTCCCAGAAACCTGACAAAGGACCAGACACCTTCTTGCAGCAAATATTAAAGGCTGTGGCCAAGTAATAACAACTGTTTGCTGCAGTGTCTGTGCAAAGGTTGAGGCAATTATGGCTCTGCAGGCAGAAGCATAAAAGCCACAGAGGCACCTCCTGAGCCATGAGGATCCTCCTGGATTGTGTACAGAGCAGAGGACAGGGTGCTGCAGAGCCACCCTGGCAGAGGGGCACCTGAACATCCCTTGGAATCCCGGGGTAGTGCCCAGTGCTGTTCTGGGTTTGATTCTTGCAGCCTGACCCAGCGGTAGGTGGTGACTGGAGCCTCAACAGGCCCTCACTGGCCAGCAAAGCCTTCAAAATAAAAAAGGAAATGTCAGAGATTGGGATTTTCCCTGGGGTTTTAGCCATCAAGGGGCTGTTTTAATGTGGTTACACACAGGGTTCTACCTCTGGTTTCAGTTTTATAGGGACCAGTGTAATGCCATAGGGTGACCTCTGCATCTCCACAGTCGTTCCCAACAAATTCCAAATAGCCCCAGCACTGTTACTCATTTCTAATCAATCTGCCACCATCCCTTTCAACATCACAGTCTTGCAGCAGACTTGCATGACCCATTCAAGCCCTGGTACCCTGGAAAATGCTGGAGACAAGCCCCAAAACAGAGGGAAAGGGACCCAGCTGTCCCTGCCGTGACCCTTTTTGCAGTCACCTCTCTGCCATTGGTATGGGAGACCACGAGTGAGGAAGGAGCTTTGGCAGCCCTCGGCAGCGTGGGCTGGCCCTGGCAGGACCTGCCAGAGAAGGCAGAGAGTTTGCACACCCGGAGAGGCTGGCACTGTGTCCTCTGTCCCTCCGGCAGGGGGGCAGAGGGAGGGAGAGCGGCCAAAGGAAACCGAAACGAGCAGAGGTGCAGCACAGAGCTGAGCCACACTGCTCCGGGAAACCCTTGCAAGATGCTTCCCTGTCGCAGACATCTTTTATGGAAAATCCTTTCCTTAGGATTTTTCCTCCTGAGAAGCTGAGAGGCCTCAGGAACAAAATGTAAACAATGGTTATCTGCTGCTGTGGAATGCAACAGGTGCATCTGTGATTGGCCCATGTTGGTTGTTTCTAATTCATGGTCAATCACAACCCAGCTGGCTCAGACACAGAGCCCGAGCCACAAACCTTTGTTTTCATTCTTTCCTGTTCTATTCTTAGCTAGCCTTCCGATGAAATTCTTTCTTCTATTCTTTTAGTATAGTTTTAATTTAATATATATCATAAAAAAATAAATTAAGCCTTCTGAAATGTGGAGTCAGATCCTCATCTCTTCCCTCATCCTCAGACCCCTGTGAACACAGTCACACCTCCCCATGCTGGATTACCTGAGGGATCCCAGCATTGGGATGGGAGAGTGTCCTTGCTGCACTGCAGATGGGAAAGTTTGGGCACCAATGTTTGTCCTGGATGAGGCATTAACCTGGAGGTCCTCCCAGAGCACGGGCCACCTGCAGCCCTGGTGCCCTGATCCCTGGTGCCCAGCTCTCAGCCCTCTCCTACACCAGCTCTGTTTGATTTTTCCCCAGGAGCCATCTGGTGAGCATTCCATCCTCTGAAAAGCCCTGCAACAGCAGAGTAACCTGGATGGTTACCATAAATGATGTGACATCTTGTACTTTAAGTAATTATGGACAAGGGCAAGTACCTCCTGCCTGGCTTTTAGAAAGGCACATGGGTGTTTGTTACACTTAAAAATGCAGAACTTCCCTGCCCTAAGGGAATTTGTTTCAGCTCCTAATTTTTATTTTTCTCAGATGGCCAGTTTGGATTAATCTTATTTTAATTTGCCAACCTGGATACTCCTATGAAATGGGTAAGGACATGGTTTTGTCTTCCAGGCAATATCCTGCCCTCACTAAATACACTCACACCATATCAACCTTCCCTTGGATAACTCATTTATGGACAGAACACTCCCAAGCAGGTTTGTGCCTCCTGGAATTGCTTTCCTGGCTCTTCCTGAACCTTTCCTAATCCTCCCTTTTCAGTTCCAAAGCCAGGTCCTGAGACCGGGAAACACCATTTCAGTAAAGTCTCCTCTCCCACACGATTTGGGGTGGATTTCAGAGTTTCAGGGGCAACAGCTGAGCCCTTATTCCCCACTGATCCAGGGCTGATGCTGTTTGGGTTCCCAGCAGACTCCATCACCCCTCTCAGCATTCCATCACCCCAGATCCTGCAACCTCACGGCTGTCAGGGGGCTCATGGCTCCTGCCTCCTCTGCACAACAATGAAGGAACCTCCTTACAACCCAACAAATACCCTCACAACCCAATGGACACCCTCACAACACCATGAACACCCTCACGACTCAATGAACATCCTCACAACCCAACAAACACCCTCATAACCCAATGAACACCATCATAACCCAATGAACACCCTCTCAACACCATGAACACCCTCACAACTCAACAAACACCCTCACAACCCAGTGAACACCCTCACAACCCAACAAATACCCTCACAACTCAATAAACACACTCACAACCCAGTGAACACCCTCACAACCCAATGAACAACCTCACAACCCAACAAATACCCTCACAACTCAACAAATACCCTCACAACACAGTGAACACCCTCACAACCCAGTGAACACCCTCTCAACACCGTGAACACCCTCAAAACTCAACAAATACCCTCACAACCCAGTGAACACCCTCACAACACCATGAACACCCTCACAACCCAACGAACACCCTCAAAACTCAATGAACACCCTCACAACTCAATGAACACCCTTACAACCCAACAAACACCCTCAAAATCCAATGAACACCCCCACAACTCAATGAACACCTTCACAACCCAACAAACACCCTCACAACCCAACGAACACCCTCACAACCCAACAAACACCCTCACAACTCAATGAACACCCTCACAACCCAACAAACACCCTCACAACTCAATGAACACCTTCACAACCCAACAAACACCCTCAAAACCCAATGAACACCCCCACAACCCAATGAACACCCCCACAACACCATGAACACCCTCACAACCCAACAAACACCCTCACAACACCATGAACACCCTCACAATCCAATGAACACCTTCACATCTCAATGAACACCCCCACAACCCAATGAACATCCCCACAACCCAACAAACACCCTCACATCTCAATGAACACCCTCACAACCCAATGAACACCCTCACAACTCACCACATTCCTGGTTTTCAGCCCTTCAGCCCCTGGGCAAACGCCCTCAGCTGAATCAGCCTGCAGTAACTCCCAGCCACTCCCTGCAGGGTGGCTCTGCATATTTTCCTAATGGAGAGGAGCCTGATTATCCCAAGGGATAAAACCTGCAGCCCCCCATCCTAGAGAGGAGTCAGAGTGGCCTATGGGGTCTCCAAAAATCCGTGAGACAAAGGGCACCTGTCCTTCCACAGCTGTGGCATGGAGGGACCAGCTTGAAGGGCCTGAGGGACACTTTGCTTTTCTCAGTGACACCAGGAGATAAATCAGCTTCACCCTTGCTTGAATCTGCCTGAAAGCAAAAGTGATTTGTGTCTTGCGAAGGGGGTGAGGATGCAGGAGGAGCCAGCTTTGCTCTCCCCTCTGGCAGGAGAAGGTTGAGAAAGGCAGCCCAGCATGGGCACCTTCCCTGCATCCCAAGGGTGATGCTTGGGAACTCCAGGCACGTGCCAAAAGCCTCACCAAAAATTCACAAGTGAATCATAACAGGCCAGCAGGAAAGTTCTTCTGCTTGGGCTGACATCCCAGCCTCACAACCTCCTTTAGGAAAGCCTAAAATGCTCCAGGTCTTGAAGACTTAAGGTCTTGAAGACTTTCCTTCAGCCAAGTGGAAGATTATTTGTGCCCCAGCGGGCTGGAACTGGTGTCAGTGGTGATGGTCCCTGTTGGGAAGGTTACAGACCAGAAGGGACATTTTAGATGTATTTTTAAACCTGCCCTGCTTGCTCCCTCATGTCGGAACCCAGCACATCCCTCTGGCTGTCCTGAGCAGCCCAGACCCCTGCCAGGGGGCTCAGGGACCCTGGCACAGAGCCCAAAATGCCTGTGTGGTTTTGATTATGACCCATGGAGCAAGTTACCAACCTTAGATGAGGATCTGCAAGCCATGACAAATTAAGTAGAATGACAGTGAATTTATCACAAGGTGAAAAAGTAGATGTTGGGGGTTTTAGAATAGAAGTTCAAGAAGCAAGGTAAAGAGATTTAGGTGTGTCCAGCCTTTCTCCTTCTTCTTCTGGGCCTCCATCTTCTGCTGTGATGTTGGCACTTTTAGATTGGTTTAGAGTAGCAGCTCACTGTCTAACACAGGTGATGGGTATTAGAAAGTAATTGTAAAAATTGCACACGTAGTTTTTAGTATAAAGACATAACACCACCCCAAAAGCAAGCAGAGTGCCCTAGACTGTCTTGCTGAGCGGACCTCAGCTAGACAAGAAAAAATATTTTATAGATAAAGAGCAATAAACAGCCTTGAGACCGAGAACTGAAGAGCTCTGACTCCTTCTTCAAGCGCCGGGCTGGGAAAAGAGACTTTCCATGGGAAAAGAGACTTTCCATGGGAAAAGAGACTTTCCATGGGAAAAGAGACTTTCCAGCATTTCTCAGGGTCACTCTGACCAGCGAGAGGCCCCGAGAGCCTCATCCTCTCCTCCCTGTCCAGCCTGATCCCAGACCCTCCCAGTGCACTGGGCTCCCAGACTGGTTACATGGTGCATTTTCATCAGCAGGTCTCAGTACCAGCATCCACCTAGGAATAAACACCAGGGGCCTGTGAGCGTGTGAGGGGAAGCACCGAGAGAACCAAGCCCTCCTTGCAAACAGAAAACAGCAGATGCAGATCAGTTTTCCCAGGAATTGGCTCTGTGGGGAGCTCTGGTTTCTGGTCTCATGGAGGAACCTCCTCTCCTCTCTCTCTCTCTCTTTAATGATTCTGCCTCAGCTCTCCAAATTTAATTACCAGGTAATTATACATCACATTCAGTGGTTTGGTCCTGGCAAGGGCTGAGTGTCACCAGTGTTGAGACCAAGAAAAGTGTTTGCTCTGTGCGCCGCGAGCCTGAAACCCCTCTGGTACCTCCAGCTCTGCATCTCTCACAGGAAAACCCAGAAACCAGGGACCAGCTCCATGACAGAGTGGGGACATCACTGCCACAATGGCAATTGCCATTGCCACAGGGCATCCCATGGTCCCCAGACCTCGGGATGCCATTCCCAAACCCATCTGAAGGAAGAATGGGGAAGGGAGCACCTCGAGGAAGGCACTTTCTTTTCAACACATCCCTCACTAAGAGGTATTTGCTGATAAGCTGATAATCAGGTGGCCTGGCCACCCCCAGGACGTTAGACCTTGGTGCTTAGAGAATATTTGATCATACAATATCTCCATTAGGAGTTTGTAATCCGCTATCACAGCATTTGAGAGCCATCTGAGTATAAGGAGATTTTTATTAATGGTTCATGAGCCTAAAAGTCAAAACTGACTCTCAGAGCAGATTTTAACAGTTTGTGTGGGATTTATATATTTATCTATCTCTTCACCACCTCTTCTGCCCCCCCCATTCCCCCACCATCACTCCCTCTGCTCTGCCCCAGCAGTGCAGCAGCAGTAACAGCAGCAGGGAGAGACCAGGCAGCTGGAAATGGCATTTCTCCTTCCTTTCTGTCTTTGTCTTCCCTTCCCTTCCCTTCCCTTCCCTTCCCTTCCCTTCCCTTCCCTTCCCTTCCCTTCCCTTCCCTTCCCTTCCCTTCCCTTCCCTTCCCTTCCCTTCCCTTCCCTTCCCTTCCCTTCCCTTCCCTTCCCTTCCCTTCCCTTCCCTTCCTCCTTTCTCCTTTCCCTCTTTCCTTCTTTTCCTTCCCTTCCCTTCCCTTCCATTTCCTTCCTTCCCACCCCTGACACCTCCCCACGCCCAGCCCAGCCCTCACACCACGCCCTGACCCTCGGGAATCCCATCCCATCCCTTCACCCCAGCACAGCCCCTCATCCCAGTCCTCCCTTTCTAACCTTCCCAAACCCAAACCCATCCCTAACTCATCATCCTTACCCCCAAAATCCCAGGCAAAGGCGGTGCCAGGGGTCTGAGGGGGAGTTTGGGGTGTTCCTGTGCCACCCCACCCAGCACCAGGTGCTGAAGCTCCAGTGCCGGTCCCTAAATCCGCCTTTTGTCGGCAAATCTCCCCTGTCTCCTTGGAAACTGGCAGTGCTCCCCATCCCGGGGTCCTCCCCAAAAGTTGTCCCCATTTTGGGGCTCCCTGGACCGGCTGGGGCTGGGGTGGGAGCAGGGATGCTCTGGATGCTGGGGAGCACTGGGAAATGTGAGTGGTGCTGGTGGGCAGCAGGCAGGGAGGGGATGGGAATATTGGGCAGGGTGTGGGCAGGCAGATGGAGAGGGAACCAAACAAGGAGACAGAGCGGGAGCAGGAGGGGCTGGGACAAGGATGGGCAGGGAGCAGGCAGAGGTGCTGGAAACGGAATTCCAGGCGGTTCCATTATGGTTACACTCAGGATTTCCCTCCTGTTTTTCTGCTTTTCCAGTTTTAGGGGTTTTCCCCCCCTCTCTGGTGGGAGATGTCACAGTGCAGAGCAGGCAGAGGATTTGCCTGTATGTGTATTTTGGGGGCTGGGCAGGACCCCTCAAATCCAACACCCTCCCAATCAGCTCTTTGCCCCTAAATCCAGCTTTCCAACACTAAACTGACGTGGTCTCTCCCCAGCTTCCCTCCAGATTTTATTGGATCCAGGGTTGCCTACTGCAGCCTGGGTTCGGAGGAAATGAATTCTATCAGGAGATGTAAAACATTAAAAATTAAAAAGGAGTTAAAACACTCTTTACAGAATATTTTGTGTTTGCCAGCTCACCTTGGGATTTTGCCCTTTGCCCACGCATGTGCCCATTTAAATTAAACTCAGAAACGAACAGGGAGAGAAAACGTGCAAAGTACAAAAAGCCAGGGAAAAATCAGAGAAACTCCTGCCATGAATTGGCTTTTTCTGATAAAAACAAGCACTGGCTGGAGGAGCTCATCCCTGACAGACAGGGAAATACTCAGGAAAGAAAAGTAAAAGATAAGTAAATGCAAAAAGAGGTTTTAAAGAGGCTTTTAAAAATTAATAATCAAAAGCTCAGGAAACAAAGAGCTTTTCCAGGCAGGTGGGATGCTGTGCCCCAGTTCAGTGAGGACTTGGTTTTCTTGAGCATATTTTGCTCAAATAGATTTTTTGGTGTGGGTGGGGGGGGAGAAGTGAACTTTGTTGATTTGAAGCAAATCAGCGGAGAAATGAAACTTTCCACGCTGCTGCTTGGGAGATGCCAGCGGCAGGGACACGGCTGGAGCTTCCCAAACCTCCCCTGCGCGGATCCTCCCGTTCCACAAAAATAAATGGGAAAATCACCGACCGACGCACGCTGACCACAGAAGCTCTCCTTTCCCCAGAGTGGTTTATTTCAGAGGCTGCTCCCTGCCCTGGGGACACCCACGGCCCTGCAGGGAGGAGCAGGCTGCCGGTGCCCGTGGAAGGGGTGGTTTGGGATGGGGATGCAGGGCCCAGGGATGGCTGGAGAGCCACCGTGGCTGCGCCATCACCGCTCGTGCTGCGCCGTCCTGGGCACCAAGGCGTGGTGCTGGTGGCCACGGGTGGCTCACAGGGTGACAAACCTGGGGGACAGCGGGTGACACGGTGTGGGTGGTGCCGGGGGTTTGTCCCACATCTGTCCTTTTCCAGAAATCCATTATTTACTTTGCTGAGCTAAATGCAGCCTGAGTGCAGGGCTCCAGCAGCCCCAGCGCTGCACGCGGGAAGGAGAGAGGGAGGAAGAGGGAGAGGGACGGAGAAAGAGCCACCAAGAAGAGGGATGCGTGGGAAAGGCCTGGTCCTGCATCCTGGGGCTAAAACTTGTGAGGCTGCAGCTCAAACACCTGTCCCTCTCCTTCCCCAGTGCTCGGAGCATCCTGCCTGATCCGGGCTCTCCCTTTCTCCTGCCCGGAAAGTTCTCCCCAAACACACACCTGGGGGCTCCGTCCCCTGGGAAGCCACAGAGCAACCTCATCCCTCCCTGCCCACCAAGAGATTTGGCGAAGCCGGGGTGGGAAAGGTCACGTTAGCCAAGCTCTGCTTGTAATGAAAGTTTTTTGATTAAAGATTTCACAAATGAAATAACTCCCCTCCTTGATTTTTTTTGCTTCCTTCACCTCGGGGAGCTGCCAGCAGAGCCCCTTTTGTCTCAAGCCTGCAGAAGCAGCCAGACCCTCCTGGCCTCCCGTGCCCCTTCTCCGTCACTCGCCGGCTCTGATTAAAATGGAAGACAACCATCAAGTGTGCTAGAACCATTTTAATATAATTATACATATCTGCCAAATCCAGGAAAAAAAAAAAGGTTTATGCATATATATCTTTTTTTTTTCTTTTTTTTTTCAGTTAACATCTGCAAGCATAAACGACAATGAATTTCTTGGTTTGAATTCATCCAGGTCAGAGCAACTGCCCAAAGTCCTGTCGGATTTGCCGGTTACTGCCGGCGTGGCCAGCAGTAAGTGAGCTCCAGAGGAGTTAAATGTCCTCAGGTGGGGTATTTTCGGTCTTTCCTCTTTCATTCAGAGACAGTTTGTTGTAAAAAGTTTCAGTGCAGTTCACCTCGGGTGAAAGGCGATCGTGTTTTTTGCGTTTTTTCTTTTTTTTTCTTTTTTATTATTTTTTAAATATATATTTTTAATTTTTTTTTTAAAGATGATAATAGGTAACTCAGTTGCTCTGAATTTCACTTATAATTATAACCTATTTAAATCACAGCAGAACTCCCGCTGGTGCAGAGTTCATAGTTGCATACAATACAGGAGATCACAGTTTTGAAGTCTAGCACAGATTAAAAACCACAGATGTACCATTTATATAAGACACACACTGATTGTCTCTTAAAAACTACATATTGACTCCTTATGAACATTATCTTTTTTTTTTTCTTAATCTTTAAATAAAGTAGTGCAGCTAGGACAATCAGTCACACAACCCACACAGCCCTGAACCAAGTTCTCCGGGTGCCAACTTCAGCAAGTTGGGCATGAAACAGTTGGATGAGCTCGAGAGAGAGAGAGAAAGAAAGAGGGAGGGACAAAAAGAGGGAGAAAAAGAGAGATGTTGTCCATTCTGAATATTTTAACCGAGGGTTGGCTAACACATTGGAAACCTCTGGGTGAAGGATCATCTTTCCACGCACACACAAAAAAAGAAATAAAAACCTAGACTCTTTTTTTTTTTTTTTTTTTTCTTTAAAACTGGCCCGCAGGTGGGAAGATCTCCCACCTCTTCCAAACAAAGAAACCCAACAATTGGCTAAAACTAGAAAGAACACAGATGGGTCTGTCTGGTTTCTGCTCACTAGATGATCTGTCCGTTTAAGGCCTTCCTCCTCCGTTTTTCCTCTTTATTATTCCTTTTTCCAGAGCGTCTGAGCAGGAGATGAGTCTGAACGGGATCACACCAACACTGTCCCCCTCTTGTTGCTGTCAGTTTTTTTTTTTGTTCATTTGTTTGTCCGTGGAGTTATTTTTCTCTTTAATTTAACCAAGACCTGACTAAAACTGGAGCGCTCAGCCCAGCCTGTTCGTTCTCGTCGCGGTTTCTCCGGGGTACCACAAAGGTTCTTCACAAAACCTGGAACTTCCATGACGACGTCTGGTCCTTATAATCCAAGCAGTCAGCATTGAAGTTTAACTTCCAGGAGGCCGTTTGGTCTTTATAATCCAAGCAATCGGTGGTGGAGTTAAAGCCCAAACTGGAGGCTCCATAGCCCTGGGTGGAGAGGGAGGCTGGAGACTGGTTGAGGTGGCTGGTGACCGCGTTGGCACCCATGGGACTCAGGGTGGCCCCCGGCCCGGGCAGCTGGTGGTGCATAGGGGTCAAGTAAGATCCACAGTCCATCCCTCCGAAATAGGAGGTCGATCCAGCGTATCCTTGGCTGTAGCCCGATGCCTGGGTGTAGGTCATGGGATAGGATCTCTGCATGCAGGAGGAAGAGGTGGACAGCGGGTCCGAGAGCGGGGAGATGGACGCCGGGCTCCAGATGGACACGGGGGCGCTGCTGCTGGAAATGGTGGGGACTGAGGTGCTGGAGGGGGGAGTGAACTGCCCGCTGGTCCCGCTCTCCGAGCTCACTTCCCGGGCTGGAGAATTCTTCTTCTTAGCCGGCCGCACCTTGTTCTGGCCCCCGTTCTGCTGCTGCTGCTGCTGCTGCCGGCACTTGGCCCGGCGGTTTTTAAACCACACCTTGAGGCACAGACACGAGGGAGGGAGAGAGAAAAAGCCCGGGGTTAGGGATGGGCAAACCCGAGGTGGGGAAGAGATGGTGGCAGGGAGACCCAAAACTGTCCCCCCACAGGAGCAGAGGGCTGCAGGCTGCTGCGCAGGAAAGCTCCGGGGCTCCCCCTCCCTGAGATCATTAGCAGTAATAACAAGTGGAAATCGCAAATCAAACTCCTTAATAAGGTCACTTTTGGGGGAGAAGGGGAAGCATTCCCTCTTTGCTGTTTGCCAGCCGGGGACCCCCAGGAATCACTGTGTAAGGCCTATTGAAGTCGAGCCCTTAATTAGAAACAACAGAATATCAGAAAAGGAGGGAACAATTAGGGAAGCAGAGGTTCGGGATGGGGAGGGGGGCAAAGATGTCTCATTTACCCTCCAAAAAGGCTCTCTGCTCTCACCCTCTCGGTCAGAACTGGCCCCTCAGCAGGGCCCAAGGGGGCTGGCTGGCTCTGGGGAGGTTTTTTGGGAATGGGGATGGGGTTTGGCACGGGGGTATCCCGATCCCAGCTCGACGGGAACACGGCACCACCCAGCCTCGGGAAGCCTCGTCGGAAGGCAAGTGGGAGGGATGGCTTTGGAGATGCCCTGCCCCTGCTGCTGGGGTGTTCTAGGTCCCAAAGGGGGCAGGACCCTCCTGTCCTGCCAGCAGCACCTCCAAAATGCTGCCCGGATGGGATCCTCCTGCAGAGCAGGCACAGCCCAGCCCCAGGAGAGGGCTCCCTCCACCAGGACAGTCCCACTCTCATCCAAGTCCCCTCAGAGGGGCAGGAAGCCCCCAGTCTGTACCGGTGTGAGCTGGGATCCCAGTCTGGCCCAGCTCCACGGATGTGCTGATCCCTGGGGAAGGGGGGATCCTTTGTAGCTCCTACAGGGCCCCCGGATGTCCGCAGGACAGGCTGGAATTTGGGGGTGCTGGGGATGGGTGTGGGAGGTCCAAGAGCTGGGATCCAGGATCTGCACAACATCTGCACAACACCCCCTCAGCGCAGAGGGAGGAAGGGGGGCACACTCCAGCCCTGAGGGTGCAAAATGCCCCCGCACCCCTCAGTGAGCCCCCACCGGTCTCTGAGCCTCCTTCACCCCACCAGGGCTCGGTTTGGCCTCCGGACTGCATCCATGCCCTAAACCCAGCCCGAGCCCCTCACGGGGAATGGAGGGCAGGGCAGGCGGGGCTCTCCGCGTCCTACCTGCACTCTGGACTCGGGCAGGTTGATTTTCAGGGCCACCTCCTCCCGCATGAAGATGTCGGGGTAGCGGGTCTTGGCGAAGAGAGCCTCCAGCACGTCCAGCTGCGCCCGGGTGAAGGTGGTGCGCTCCCGCCGCTGCTTCCGCGGGGTGGCTGCGAACGGAGCCAGAGGCCCTGGCCGTCAGTCAGCGGCCCCTTGGACCCCCGTGTCCCCTCCAGCCCCTTCCCCAGGGGGGCACCCACATTCCTGCCCTCTCCCGGGGCTCCCGCAGCCGCCACAGCTCGGCTATCCCAGCTCCGCATCTCCCCTGCATCCCTCGGAGCATCTCGGCCGCATCCCCAGCGCGGGGCTCTGCCCTGTTTGCAGCCCCTCTCACCCGTAACGAGTTCGGGGTGAGGAAAAGGGAGACAAGAGGGACCCCACGCCCTCACCCGCCCAACCCAGCGTGATCCCTGTGCCTCCTGCGTGGAGCAAAAAAAAAAAAAAAAAAATAAAAAAAGGAGGAGGGAAGAGGGAAGAAAAACGTGGCTTACCGGGATAACCGACGGACGGGTGCAACAAATCCATGCCCGAGGTTGTGAGACTCAGGCCATTGACTGCGTAAGGTGGTTGCTTAAGATAAGACATCATGCTAAAGTTGTGGCGGGGAGGAGAGTTGGCCGAAATCCGGGCGAGGGGGAGCCGGCCGAGCGCCCTGCCTGCCCCGGGCGGTGCCTGCGGGAGCCGTCGGGCGCGGGGGGGCCGCCAGGTGCCTGCGCGGGAGGAGGAAGAGGAGGGAGCAATGCGGGGATGAAGGGGGGGAGTCAGGCCAGATCGCTGCCCCCCCCCTCGCTTTTATCCCCTCTGCCTCCCCCCACCCGCCCCGCCAATCCTCCCGCTCGGACCCCAGCCGCATTCGGGAGCTGGGAGGCACTGACTAGATAGATAAACGCATCTCTCCCCAAAAAGGGCGAGGAGGGGAGGGAAGGGGGGGCACGTCCCCGCCGGTAATTACTGCCCGAACAAAACCCCCCCATGCCTTCAACTGCCCGCATTGTACGGCGGCCGGGGGCATTTGCATAGGATTCCCGGCCGGGCACCGGCTAATTGTCTCAAGCAAAACTTGATTGGGGCCATTGGCAGACACAAAGAACCCCTCGGCTAAATAAATAATGCAGATAACAAAGCCCAAGGGTGAGAAACAAAGAAACAATTCAAGAAACCTATCTCTCCACTAGTCTCTTGCAAGGACTTTAATTATCCCAGGTTTGGGCAACATTCAAACCTTCCCCCCTTCTCCCCCTTTTCCCCCTTCCCCCCGACGTTGCTGCATTTCAGAGCTCAAATGCCCGCTCGGGAAGAGCCAAACTTTTCTGCTCTCCCGCCATCATCAGTCCACGTCTGCAGTAATTTCCACCGGCCATTTGCACCTAATTAGTACTCCGGGTAATTAGATTTGGAGGCAAGTAACAGATTTATTAGGCTTTCAAGAAACTCTTGATGACGGAGCTGAAGCTAAACAAACACCTCGGCGCTGAGCGGCCCCGGGACAGCCCCGGACCCCGCTCGGGCTGCCCCGACGGGACCGCGCTCCCGCACCGGGAACCGGGGGGACCCAAACACGCGCCAAAAATAAAGGGAAAAAAAGAGTAAAAAAAAAAAAAAAAGTACGGCAATGGGTCAAACCTGGACTCTTAAAAAGGACTCCTAAAAAAGGTTCAGGCTGTTTTTTCCCCATTGAAAAAAAATTTTTAGGAAAGCTTTTTTGAGGAAACGCTCGCCCTTCCCTCCGTTCCCAGCGGCCGTCGGGAAAACGAACTCCAGCAGAACTTTCTTCCCGAAACGCCCCAAAACTCCGCGTTTCAGCCCAGCCGGCGCCCCGGGAGGGCCGAGCGCGTCCGGGGGGCTCCCCCCGGGGAAGGGAAGGGGAAGCGGCGCGGAGCTGCCCCTTCTCCCCTCGGGGAGCGGATTCTCCGCGCACAGCCGCGCTGGGCGGCGGAGGGAGCGCACGCTCGGGTCCCGAATTTCGCATCGCCCCCCCGGGGGAGGCCGAACGGGGACGGCTCTACCGAGGGGGGGAAGCAAAGCGGGAGCCCCGCAAAACCGCGCGGGAGAGCCGAGCGGGGCTTGCTTCAAAACGAGCGAACAAAAATTTTTAAAAAAAGAAAAAAAGGATTAAAAAAAAAAAAGATAACAACAACAACAACAACAACAAATAAATAAAGCGCAAACACCTCCTTCCCCCACACCCCCAAAAAAAAAACCAACCCTAAAGCTCCGTTCGGTTAAATGTTAAATTCGGCGGCATCCCAGCGAGGCGCCAGCCCGGCGCGGCCGCCCGCGGAGCCCCTCGGCCGCGGCCGCGCATCCCGGGGCCGCCCCGCAGCCCGCGGAGCAACGGCTCCGCTCGGCAATCTGTCACCTTTCCCCCTCCTCCCGCTCCCCCCGCTCCGCGCACAGCCCGGCTACCAGTTGCTCTGCCCTCGCTCGATAATAATTACCCCGTCCGAGAATTAATTATAATAAATGTTTTCTTGATAAACTAACGAGATAATCCGGGCGGCACACGCTCCCTAATTACGAGGCACCGGCCCCGGCTCCGCGGCTCGCCCCGGTGATTAACGCGGGGCAGCGATCCGCGCCCGGGCGCGCAGCCTGCGCCCCTGCCCCGGCCGCGCCGCGGGGGCCGCGGAGGGCAGGGGGAAAGGTGCCAAGGTAGAAAAGGGAATTTGTTTCCTTTTGTCTTGCAAACGACAGCCGCCTTCCCTGCCCTCGCCGCGCTCCAACGAATTCCTGTCGTTTTAAAAATTTAAATTTTTTTTTTTTTAGGAAATATTTTTTTTTCTTTTTGTTCGCGCTGGAGGGGCTGTTTGAAGGGATATTTCCCAACACGCGAATTTTGCCGCGGTGCAAAGGCGGTGGGGATGGACCCGTCGCCGGCTCTGCCGGGCGGTCCCCAGCGCTTCGCCCTCCGAACCTCCGCGCTGCTCCGCGGCCGCGGCCCCTCCGCGGGACCGGGAGCGGCGGAGCCGCCTCCGCCTGACCCGTCCCTGCCGCCCACCAGCACCCGGCCTTTTTTAAAAAAAAAGCATTTTTAAAGTGCTTTTTTCCCCCACACTTCTTTCTAATTTTTTTTTTTAACTAGAGTTGCACCTATTCAAAATAAATAAATAATAAGCCTCAACTTCTCTAAGCAGCCGAAATCGAAATAAAGCCAGGCAGCCAAGGAGGGTTTTAGTTCTAAAGAAACTTGTGCCGGTGCACAGGGACTTTTCCCGAGTTTCTCTTTGTCAGCGCGGTGCGAATCCAGAGGAGAGGCCGGGGCGCGTTACTCGCGGTCGGTGCCTTTAGGAAGCGCTTTCCCAAGGCATAAAAAAATTAAAATAAAATAAAACGAGGGAGGTGGATGCCAGCTCCAGCCCCTCTCCGACCTGGATGCCATTCCTGCCATCCGTTTCGCCCGCACCAAATCGCGAAGCTCCGGCCCTGAATGCCTTGAAGGTTTCTCTCCCTGCGCTCTCCAGCGCGGCTCTCCCGGGCCGCGAGTGCTCACAAACACCTTTGCAAAATTACTTTGCTGAGTCTCCGCATCGCGAGGAAGAGGAGGAGGATGAAAAGGGTTCTCAGGTAGGAGTCGGAAGAGGGGAGAAATTCCTCCCCGTTTGTTTTTTTGGTTTGGGGTTTTTTTGTTTTTTTTTTTTTTTTTTCCTCCCTAATTTTAAAAGTCCAGCTTGAGGTCAGGAAAAACTCCCAGGCCAAAGGAATAGGCCGGAGAAAAATCGTGTAGCCAAGGAAAAGGCGGAGGAGCCCCGCGCCTGCCCGCGGGGAGCGAGCGGGGCTCGTTCGGGGGGCTCGGGGGGCGCCCCCCGCTTCTCGGCCCTTCCCTTCTGCCGCCGAGCCGCAGCTCCGCTCCCTGCCGAGCGCCGAGCCCGCAGTGCCCGAGCCGGGGCCGCCTCCGCCCGGCCCGGCCCGGCCTCTCCCGGGCGGCTCCTTTGCCACAGAGACCCCCGCCGCACACAGGCGGTTTAAAAATAATCATAATTTAAAAAAAAAAAAATTTATAATTTTAATTTCCCTCTCCCTGCGTTCGTGGCCGCCCAGCGATGCCCCCGAGGATGGATGGAGCCGGCGGGTCGGACTTACCTGCGAGCCTCGGCGGAGCCGCGGGCAGGGCTGGGGGGCCAAGGGGGAAACCTGCTCCCGGATCCTCGCCAAATTCCGAGCTGGGGCTGAGCTGGGAGAGAAAGCACAAAGCGGGAGGTTAGAGAGCTCGCCGCATGCACATGCCCACGACATCGGGGGGAAAGGGGGGGGCGGAGGGGGGGTGGAGAAAAAAAAATGTTTGAAAAAGGAGAATAAATGGGGAAAAAAGGGGAGGGGACGGTGCGGGAGAGGGATGCGGGGATGCTCGGGGTCTGGGCTCGGTACATACAGAGCTGGCCGGTGCTGGAGCTGGTCAATGTGATTTTATTTTTAATAATAGTGGCAGGGTGCGTTGGAGCTGAAGGTCTCTACCTCTCTCGGGGAGCTTTGCTGAGAAAGCGCCTCTCTGGCAACTTTTTGACGCAAACTCTCCAACCAATGGCAGGGAGAGAGTGATTGACACATCTAAGCCAGGGGGAAAATAATAAAAACACACACAGGGGGAGGAAAAAACAGGCCGCTGCTGTACCGGGGGGACAATCCGGAGAGAAATAACAGCCACCGAAATGACACCAGAATATACATTAAAAGAACCTGCTCGGTTTAAAAATATACATTATGGAGTGGAGCGGATGAAGTCATTGTGGAAATTAATGTGATGGACAGCAGAGATGGAATTAGCGAATGGCCCGGGGAAGGAGAGGAAGGGGGGCCAGCAAAAGGCTGGGGGGCGGCTGTAATAATAATAACAACACCACCACCACCACCAACAAAAGATATTAATGTATAGGAGTAAATATTTGTGAAGGGGGGACACGGAGCCTAGCGGGAGCCCCGGGCTGAGCGCAGGGAGGTGCGTGAGAGGGATCCAAGGGGAGAATCCCCCCCAGAGCAGAGCGGGGTCCCCCCGGCCGCGCCCCAGTTCCACCTGCCGGGGCCGAGTCACCCCGGGGAGAGGCGAAACGGAGTCACCCGGGGGGCGACGCGAACGCATTTTAGATTTTGTTTGCAAGGATCCGCAGGGATGAGGGTGTGGAACGGGACTCAGCGGCGTCGCGTTGGGTTTGCACATGTTTTTATTGGAAATAATTCGGGAGCGGCGAGGGGCTGAGGGTGAGGAGGGCCCAGGGGGTTCCCGATGCCAGGGAACCGGGATGTTCCCCTCGCACCTCCCGTCCTCGCCCAACTCCTGCCGGGTCCCAGCGCCCCGAAAATGAAGCTCTGGCAAAAAAAAGGCAGGAGGACGGAGGCAGCTGAGGTCGGAGGGAGGGAGCGCTCACAGACTTTCCTCACTTTGTGACAAGGGGGGGAAAAAACTGCAGCGCCTCGATCGTTTTAACGGGGTGACCTATGTTAATGAAGTTATAGCAATTAATTCGCTTCTTTGTGGCTCTCTCCGAGCCTGGCTGCGTGCGATCCAACGTGCTTGTCCTTGGACTTTAGCGCCGGCGGTGCCGCCCGGGTGTGCAGGAGCAGGTTTGGGATGCTCGGGGCTGGGCTGGGCGGATGGATGATGGGTGGTGTGGCTTGGTTTTGGGTTGGTTTTTTTTTTTTTTTTTTTTTTTTTTTTTTTTTTTTTTTAATCCTTTCCTCCCAGAAAGGAGGAGGAAGGAGGCGGCAGAAGGGAAGGAGGGAGGGGAGAGGAGGGGAAATAAAACAAACAAACAAACAAACAAACAAACAAACAAACAAAATAGCCCCTCGCCCAGAACCGACGCAGCCCTGCCCGCCGGAGCCGCTCCCACTTTGGCCGCTGGGTTGTATTTGTTTTGGTTTTTTTTTTGTTGTTGGTTTTTATTTTCTTTTTTTTTCTTGCGAGGCGACTTCGTGGAAAGTTGGTACCCGGGGTACCCCCGGCAGGTACCCCCTGGCCCCACGGGACTCCCAGCCCCTGCCCTCCTTGGAGTTGTGTTTTGATTTATTTTTCTCTCCCAGACCCACGAGATTCTTTTGTGAGGACTTTTTTTTTTTTTTTTGGTGGGTTTGTTTGTCCAGTTGAGTTTGTTTTTTTTTTTTTTTTTTTGGGTTTTTTTTTTTATTGGTGTGGGTAAAGGAGGGGCAGCTGCAGCCGCCGTCCCTTTGCAGCATCCCCTCCCCTCTCTCTCCCTCTCTCTCTCTCTCTCTCAAGCCTTCTTGCCCAGAGATCCGAGCCGGGCAAATCCTTCCCTCAGCTCCCCGCATGTCCACGCCACCCCTCAGCCTCTCCCTCAGCAGAGCACCAGGAATAAATATCCCGATTGAACCCTTCCTTCCTTCCTTCCTTCCCCCCCCGTCCGCCCCCTCCGCCTTTGCCATCGTCTCCCGCCCCCACATATTATTTAATAACCTTAATCCACCTCGGAAGAATGAGAGAGAGATAATTTGTTCCCGCGTATCCTGACCGGGAGGGTATTTTCGAAATCGATTAAAAATAAAGGGGGGAAAAAATTAAAAATAAAAAAAAAAAAAAAAAAAAAGGGGGGAAAAAGGGGGGAAAAATAAAAAGGGAAAAAAATAAAGAAGGGGGGAAAAAAATAAAGAAGGGGGTGTGTGGGTGCTGGAGGCAGCCGGGCTGTGGCAGAGCAGGGCTGAGCAAGGCACAGCGGTGAAATTCAGTGCCTGGAGACAGAACGGGGGAGAGCAGGAGGGGAAGCCGAGCCCAGCCCGGCGCTGGGCAGAGCCGTGCCCCGGGTGCCCGCAGCCTGCCTGGCGAGCAGCAGCGCCCCGGCCGCTCCCTCTGCCCCCTCCGGCCCCACGGGCTGGCGGCAATTCCCGCGGCCAATAACACGAGGGGCAGAGATGGACAGTGTCACTTGAATAAACAAGGGTCTCTTTAAAATTCCCATCCACTTCAGATGTCTAAAGTAAGATTGTGATGATTTTGTCACGGTTTGGTAAATTTACCCCTTTAAGAGGCTTTCATAAATCCCAGAACACACCTTCAGCCAGATTTGAATATAGATTTAGGTTTTAAAACCCAGAAGCTGGGAACACCGCTTTATCAAAGAGAATTTCCCTTTAGCTTAGCAATGTGTCGGAATGGCTCTTGCAAAGATTGGATCTGAGAGGGGGAAAAAGGGGGAACCTTCTTTCCTGGAGCAATCCTGCACACACTTTGCAGCTGCCTCTGCCTTCAGCCTTCTGCAGCTCGGGGAAAAGTTACCAAAAAAAAAAATTGCTAGTCATTGTTGCAGCTGTAGGATCTCGATTTAAAAAAAAAAAATTACAATTTTTTACTAATTTTTTTTTTAAACTTTCCCATCTCTTGTGGTCCGTTTGGAGAGCGTGGCAGAGCAGGTTCAGCCCCAGAGATCCAGCCTGGCTGGGGCTCACGGGGAGTGAGTGGAGATGTGTGATTTTCTGTCCTCTGAGAACTTGATGCTCAGAGAACCCCGATCTGCTTCTGGGACGGAAAGAGAAACTGTAACTTCTGCTTCTCAGTAAGTTCTCCAACTTTCCGATGCCAGTCGGGTCGCAAAGCCATTTTCTCTCTCTCTCTCTCTCTCTCTGCATCGCTGTCTCTCTTCTCTCCTTTCCTCCTTCACCCTCCTCACTTCTGCTCCTGATTTAATGATTTAATTTCCGACTCTCCTCCCTGTCGCGACCGTTCCGCCCGGGCTTCCATCGCCGCGTGTGTCGCTCCCAGCGCTGAGCTGCTGCTGCCCGCGGTTGTGATGACCGAGGGTGGGGAGGGGGGGAAGGAAAATAAGAAATTATTTATTCAGGTCGGGTGAAAGTTAAGGAAAATAGCGGGGAAGGAAAAAAAAAAAAGAAAAAAAAAAAAAAAAAAAAAAAAAAAAAGGAAAGCCCACCCCAAAATGAACCGATTTGTAATTTGTCATCTTTGTAGCTCTGATGGGCTCCGGAGAGCGATGCACGCTGCAGCTTTTAAGCTTTTCCCTCATCGGATTTGTGTCTAGTTAAAATATTCCAGACTTTTCCTTGAAGTTTATCTGCAATTCAAGTGCCGGTTGGAGTTTATTTTAGTTTGGGGGTGGTTTTTTTGGTTTGTTTGTTTGTGGTTTTGATTGGTGGGTTTTTCGCAAGTTCTAAGCTCCCCCTCACCCCGAAACCTCCGTTTCTGGGGGTGCAAAGCCAGAGACATTGGTATAGCTGTGTCAACTTCGAGAAAGGGTCAGATTCGTTTTAAAATGCTGGAATTATTTAAAAATAAAAATTTCCCTCCTTTTCCAAGCTTTGGGAGGGGATGGTGGAGCCGCCACCTCTTTTGGGGAAGGGAAATAATTGAAAAAAAAAAACCCCAAAATATGAAGGCAGCATCTTTGCCTAGATGAAACCAAGTTTGATGATCGGGATGGGGGAGCCGGGTGAAGGAGAGAGAGAGAGAGGAGGGGATGGTGGAGGGATTTCGGGGCCATCTGAAATTTGCCCAGCTCCTCTCGGGGCCGGGCAAAAGTCCCAAAAGCATCACCCCGAGAGCAGCGAAAGTGAGGTCAGGGCTCGCACCTGAGGCTCCTGTGCCACCGGGGGCGGGGGTGAAATACCCGCCTTGAAAAAGGATAAAAAAACCCCCAAAAAACCCCAAACCAACCCAAATAAATGAAAGAGCGAGAGATGCTGCGGGTGTTACACAAATGCAGCGGCGATCGGGGGAGGCTGTGCGGGGAGGGGGCGTCCCCCGGGGGCCCGGGGCAGGGCTGCGGCCGGGTGCGGGGGGTGTGCGGGCATGAAAGGCGCTAATGCTGCCCCCGGTTTACATAATTTTGTCTCTCCAGGCCATGAAGTTACCTTGATGAGCAGCTCGCTGCAGCAATCAGATTATAGCTCCCGAGCCAGATATTAAAATAACAGTTACAGTCCCGCGTCCCGCGTGTTGGCAAACTTGGGAGAAATGAAGGGGTCGGGGCAGCGGGGGGAGGGAGAGAAAGAGCCAGAAAAGGGGTTTTGTAAGAAAGAAGAAAAGAAAACCGCAGAGAAGCTTTAAACTGGTCTTTCGTTTGTAACCTTTTACAACCTTTATTTCCCGTATATGAAAAGCTCCTTTTATTGAGACCCAGAAAGAACTTTTATTTATTTATTTTTCCCTCCCCCCAACCTTTGGATTTTTAATTAGAGCCCCTCAGATGCAGCCACATATATAGGAATCGATATAAAGTAATCCGTGGAGATGGGCTAAGGTTTTAATCGAAAATCTTCTTTGCCATTCTTTGCAGATCTTCTTTAGCCGCTGGCTGGTGGAGAAACAAATGCTCATTACAAAAATACCCCCCGAACCCCCCAAAGCCGCTTCCCCCCAACCAAACAAAGCCACAGTGCAGAAAGCTCGCAAAAGATCCCGAACCAACTGTTGTTACCATGTGAATAAGAAATTACTCCTATGCTTAACTTCATCCTCCCTTGCAGGCAGGTATTTTCCGTACTGAAAAAGTTTAAAACCGGCTCCGAATACTGCAGTTCATTATGTTTTTTTTTTCTTTTTCTTTCTTAAAAGGTGTCTGGGTGATGGTGTTTTCCATGCGGGAAGGGTCTGGCTTGTGCCGCGGGTGTCTGTCTGTCTGTCTGTCTGTCTGTCTGTCCGGCAACAAAGATCCCACGCGTGTAACACTGCGCTGAAATCCTCATCCCGTCCTCTTGCAGCTTCTCAGGCTCGCAAATATCGCACTTTCTTGAATTCTTTTTTCTTTCCCCTTTCCCCTTAGTGTTTGGCTTCTTCCCCCCCTTCTTTTATTATTTTTTCTTTTTTTTTTTTGCAAGTGTTTTATATGATATAAAATTTAACTCTTTGCTCCCCCGCCAGGAAATATTTCTTTTCCTATGTAAAAAGAAAGGAATAGAGAGAGAGAGAGAGAGAAAAACAAAAATTCCCAACTTCCCCCAAAGCTCCCCCAAGCTTCCTTCTTTCTAAAGAACCAGAGCTGTTTTTCTCCAGGGGAAGCAGGGGGGCTGGAAGCTAAATATTAAACAATGCAGGCAGCTTCGGGTTTATTTTGGTAAATTAATTGTGAGACTATTCTGGCTCCTGTGAGTTTCTGCATGATTAAACTGTGCTATTTGCTCCCCAAAGCTGCACATTAGCAGAAAGTGCAAGTCGATTTTAAAGCATCATCCTCAGGTTTAATGTAAGCAAACTGGGCTGAGCGAAAAGTTTACCCGAGTAATTGCAACTAAGAGTCCGCTGTAGTTGTTTTAATCGTTATTTTCTATCTGATAAGTGCTTTTTAAAGAACAGACCCCGCATTTTTTTTTTAATCTGAAGGAAGCGAATCTGGCCGTATTTGTACCCCAACCTCGTGTCTCATCTGTATGAAATTTCAATTTATTTAAAAGCCTGGTATTTAATACACGACACGGGCCACATTTAGTTTAGACAAACCCCCTCTTGTACTTTCTCCGTAATCACGCCTAATGAAAAACGTGGGATTTTCCCATTATTAAACAAAAAAAAAAAAAAAAAAAAAAAAAAAAAAAGTGAAAATATAATGCATCTTCATTAGGAAAATTGACTGCTGTGCTCAAGACAGCTCTTAATTGAAAAGGCAACCTATTTTAATGGTGTGGTTGAGGAGAAGATTACATACTTTATCCAAACACAAAGACAATTAATAATGAGGAGCAGGCTGCTGCCATTAACTCTAATGCAGTTCCATCAATGTCAGTGCGAGCGCCCGTACCTGAGAGGTGCTGGGGGCTGCGCCCGCGGCCCCTCCGCCCTGCGCGGCCCCGGCCCCGCCGCTCCAGCCTTGCTTTCCTTGGGGTTTTTTAGTTGGAGCGGCGGCTCGGCCCCGAGGAGTTGTGCGAGCGCGGCTCGCCCTCGCCGCTTGGCTTTCAAGGGACTTTTCGGAGCTGCCTAATTCAGGATATTTGAGCGCAGGACAATGCGGGGTGCTGGGAGCGCTTAAGCTGCAGTTTGCAAACGAATCCGAGCCCCAGAGCCCAGGGAAAAGTCCCGTCCCCCCCGCGCTCGTCCTCCGGCGCTGCCGAGCGCCAGCGCTCGCCCCAGCGACGCCTCCACTTCGGGCGTTTATTTGGACTTTAAAAAAAATAAATTAAAAAAAAAAAAAAAATTCAACTTTCAGTCGCTCGATGCGCCCATCAGGTGTGTTTATACCGAGCGTAGGCTGTGGATGTTTTGCCTGGTATTTTTGGGGTTTTTTTCTCCTTTCCCTTTCCCAGGAGGAGCGGCTGGGTGGGAGCCCCGCTCCCCCGCAGCCCCGCGCTCCTTGCGCGGCTGCGGAGGAGGAGGAGGAGGAGGAGGAGGGATGCGCGGAGCGCTGCGCGCCCCTTGCCCGAGTTAAACAAAGTCCTCTTCAAAGCCCCTTCCTCGGCAGCGATTTGATAATTAAAAATAAAATCATGAAACCAGAGCAGCCCAATTTCCCCCCCCCAATTAAATAAATAAATATCCCATAACCGATTCCTCCCTCCCAAAACTGCTCCCCCCTCCCCGAGCGCCATCCCCGGCAGCAACTTTCCCGCAGATCTCTGTCCCGCTCCGGGCCAAGCGGGGCCGCTGCTCGGGGGGTCCCGGCTGCGTTTATTGCGGGGTGAGGAGCAGGATTGCCGGCCTGCATCCCGCATCCCCGCTGGCAGCGGGAGGTTAAATTGGTGGTTTTGGGGTGTCCCGGTGGCTGCGGGCACAATGCGGCCGGGGGGGCCCGGGGCGGGCTCGGGCCTAATCCCGGCCGTGCCCGCTCCGGCAGTTTCTGATCTCCGCCGGGGAGGAGGAGGAGGAGGAGGAGGAAGGGGAAGGTGGAGGGCGGGCGGGGGGGCCGGTGCCGGTGCCCAGCGCTGCGGGCTGCCCTGCCCGGCCCTGCCCTGCCCGGCCCTGCCCTGCCCTGCCCTGCCCTGCCCTGCCCTGCCCGGCCCTGCCCTGCCCGGCCCTGCCCTGCCCGGCCCTGCCCTGCCCTGCCCTGCCCGGCCCTGCCCTGCCCGGCCCTGCCCTGCCCTGCCCTGCCCTGCCCGGCCCGGCCCCGCCGCAGCCGCAGCTGCCGCCCCCGGCACGGACGGAGGGAGGGAAAGGGAAGGGAAAGGGAGGGAAGGGGGTGCGGCCCCGCACCGGGCACGGCGGGGGACACGGGGGGCGGGACAGTGCCCGGCGTCTCCCACAGACAGGCAGACTGACGGACAGACGGACAGGGCTGTGCCCGGCATCTCCCACAGACAGACAGACGGACAGGGCAGTGCCCATCACCCTCTCACAGACAGGCGGGCAGGGCAGTGCTCAGCATGGCTCTCAGACAGACAGACAGACAGACAGACAGACAGACAGGGCAGTGCCCGACATCTTCCACAGACAGACAGACAGATGGACAGACAGACAGGGCAGTGCCCGACATCTTCCACAGACAGACAGACAGATGGACAGGCAGACAGGGCTGTGCCCAGCACCCTCTCACAGACAGGCAGACAGGGCTGTGCCCAGCATGGCTCATAGACAGACAGACAGACAGACAGACAGACAGACAGATGGACAGACAGGGCTGTGCCCAGCATCCCCTCACAGACAGACGGACAGGGGGTGTACCCAGTGTACCCTCACAGACAGACAGAGCTGTGCCCAGCATGGATCATAGACAGACAGACAGACAGACAGACAGACGGACAGGGCTGTGTCCAGTATCTCCCACAGACAGACAGGCGGACAGGGTTGTGCCTAGCATGGCTTATAGACAGGCAGACGGACAGATGGACAGACAGGGCTGTGCCCAGCACCCCCTCACAGACAGACGGACAGGGGGTGTACCCAGTGTACCCTCACAGACAGACGGACAGGGCTGTGCCCAGCATCTTCTCACAGACAGACAAATGCGTGTATCCCAGCATCCCTCCAGACAGATGGACGGACAGACAGATGGACGGACAGGGCTGTGCCCGCCAACCCCGCACAGCCAGCCACGGCAGTGCGTGGCTGCCCTCCCAGACAGACAGACAGACAGACAGACACGGAGGTCGGATGGGCACAGCAATGCTACATCCGCGTCTCCCAGACAGACGGACAGACGGACAGACGGACAGACGGACAGACAGCTGTGGCCCAGCAGCCCGCACAGAGCGGAGCTGCTCCGGCTGGGGCCGCCCTGGTGAGCGGAGCTGGGGGCAGCCCAGGTGGGGCCAGGCTAATCCCCAGGCAGACAGACAGACAGACAGACAGACAGACAGACAGGCAGACGGGCGAGGGGATGCCCTGTTAAATCCCAGGCAGAGCAGGTGGAGCATGGCTAATCCCAATCCCTGGCAGAGCCGGGCAGTGCCAGCCAGGGCTGGGCTTGTCCCGGCAACACCTGGACGGACAAACAGCCCCAGCACCCGGCATCCCCTCCCAGACAGACAGACAGACAGACAAGGCTGTGCCCAGCACCCCCTCACAGACAGACAGACAGACAGACAGACAGACAGATGCACAGAGCTGTGCTCAGCATGGCTCACGGACAGACAGATGGACAGACAGGGGTATACCCAGCGTACCCTCACAGACAGATAGACAGACAGACAGACAGGGCTGTGCCCAGCATCTTCTTCCAGACAGACAAATGGATGCATCCCAGCATCCCTCCAGACAGACGGACAGACAGACGGACAGGGCTGTTCCCAGCACCCCCTCGCAGACAGGACAGGGCTGTGCCCGCATGGTTCACAGACAGACAGACAGACAGACAGGGCTGTGCCCAGCATCTCCCACAGACAGACAGACAGGGCAGTGCCCAGCATCCCCTCGCAGACAGGACAGGGCTGTGAGCACCCTCTCACAGCCAGACAGACGGACAGACAGACGGACAGGGGCAGTGCCCAGCACCCCTCGCAGACAGGAGGACAGGGCAGTGCCCAGCACCTCTCACAGACAGACAGACGGACAGACAGACGGACGGGGGCAGTGCCCAGCATCCTCTCAGACAGACGGACAGGGCTGTGCCCAGCATCCTCTCACAGCCAGACAGATGAAACCAGAGCAGCCCAATTTCCTCCCCCAATTAAATAAATAAATAAATATCCCATAACCGATTCCTCCCTCCCAAAACTCCCCCCCCTCCCCGAGCGCCATCCCCGGCAGCAACTTTCCCGCAGATCTCTGTCCCGCTCCGGGCCAAGCACAGGGGGTCCTGGCTGCGTTTATTGCGGGGTGAGGAGCAGGATTGCCGGCCTGCATCCCGCACCCCCGCTGGCAGCGGAGGTTAAATTGGTGTTTTTGGGGTGTCCCGGTGGCTGCGGGCACAATGCGGCCGGGGGGCCAGGGCAGGCTCGGGCCTAATCCCGGCCGTGCCCGCTCCGGCAGTTTCTGATCTCCGCCGGGGAGGAGGAGGAGGAGGAGGAGGAAGGGGAAGGTGGAGGGCGGGCGGCGGGGCCGGTGCCGGTGCCCAGCGCTGCGGGCTGCCCTGCCCTGCCCTGCCCTGCCCGGCCCTGCCCTGCCCTGCCCTGCCCTGCCCTGCCCTGCCCGGCCCTGCCCCTGCCCGGCCCTGCCCTGCCCGGCCCTGCCCTGCCCTGGCCCGGCCCTGCCCTGCCCGGCCCTGCCCTGCCAGCCCCCCGCCCGGCAGCCCTGCCCGGCGGCCCTGCCCTGCCCTGCCCGCCCGGCCCCAGCCACGGCTGCCGCCCGGACGGAGGGAAAGGGAGGGAAAGGGAGGGAAGGGGTGCGGCCCCACACCAGGCACGGCGGGGGACACGGGGCACAGTGGGCACAGACAGGCAGACGGGGACAGACGGACAGGGCTGTGCCCGGCGTCTCCCACAGACAGACAGACTGACAGGGCAGTGCCCATCACCCTCTCACAGACAAGCGGGCAGGGCTGTGCTCAGCATGGCTCTCAGACAGACAGACAGACAGACAGACAGACAGGGCTGTGCCTGGCACCTCCCACAGACAGACAGACAGACAGACAGACAGACAGGGCAGTGCCCGACATCTTCCACAGACAGACAGACAGACAGACAGGGCTGTGCCCAGTGCAGGGCTGTGCCCAGCATGGCTCACACAGACAGACAGACAGACAGACAGATGGACAGATGGACAGACAGGGCTGTGCCCAGCATCCCTCTCAGACAGACAGGGGTGTACCCAGTGTACCCTCACAGACAGACAGGCTGTGCCCAGCATGGCTCATAGACAGACAGACAGACAGACAGACAGATGGACGGACAGGGCTGTGCCCAGCATCCCCACAGACAGACAGGCGGACGGACTTATAGAGGGGCAGACAGACAGATGGACAGACAGGGCTGTGCCCAGCATCCCCTCACAGACAGACGGACAGGGGGTGTACCCAGTGTACCCTCACAGACAGACAGACAGGGCTGTGCCCAGCCTCTTCTCACAGACAGACAAATGCGTGTATCCCAGCATCCCTCCAGACATATGGACGGACAGACAGATGGACGGACAGGGCTGTGCCCACCAACCCCGCACAGCCAGCCACGGCAGTGCGTGGCTGCCCTCCCAGACAGACAGACAGACAGACAGACACGGAGGTCGGATGGGCACAGCAATGCTACATCCGCGTCTCCCAGACAGACGGACAGACGGACAGACGGACAGACGGACAGACAGCTGTGGCCCAGCAGCCCGCACAGAGCGGAGCTGCTCCGGCTGGGGCCGCCCTGGTGAGCGGAGCTGGGGGCAGCCCAGGTGGGGCCAGGCTAATCCCCAGACAGACAGACAGACAGACAGGCAGACGGGCGAGGGGATGCCCCGTTAAATCCCAGGCAGAGCAGGTGGAGCATGGCTAATCCCAATCCCTGGCAGAGCCGGGCAGTGCCAGCCAGGGCTGGGCTTGTCCCGGCAACACCTGGACGGACAAACAGCCCCAGCACCCGGCATCCCCTCCCAGACAGACAGACAGACAGACAAGGCTGTGCCCAGCACCCCCTCACAGACAGACAGACAGACAGACAGACAGACAGATGCACAGAGCTGTGCTCAGCATGGCTCACGGACAGACAGATGGACAGACAGGGGTATACCCAGCGTACCCTCACAGACAGATAGACAGACAGACAGACAGGGCTGTGCCCAGCATCTTCTTCCAGACAGACAAATGGATGCATCCCAGCATCCCTCCAGACAGACGGACAGACAGACGGACAGGGCTGTTCCCAGCACCCCCTCGCAGACAGGACAGGGCTGTGCCCCGCATGGTTCACAGACAGACAGACAGACAGACAGGGCTGTGCCCAGCATCTCCCACAGACAGACAGACAGGGCAGTGCCCAGCATCCCCTCGCAGACAGGACAGGGCTGTGCCCAGCACCCTCTCACAGCCAGACAGACGGACAGACAGACGGACAGGGCAGTGCCCAGCACCCCCTCGCAGACAGGAGGACAGGGCAGTGCCCAGCACCCTCTCACAGCCAGACAGACGGACAGACAGACGGACAGGGCAGTGCCCAGCATCCTCTCACAGCCAGACAGACGGACAGGGCTGTGCCCAGCATCCTCTCACAGCCAGACAGACGGACAGACAGAAGGACAGGGCAGTGCCCGCATCCCGCAGGCTGGGAAGGAGTTCCGGGCTCTGTGACCGTCCCGCTGTGGGATTTTCCACCCGTGCCAAACCCACACGGATGGGATGTCCCGGCAGGGAGAGGCAGAGCAGCGGGGGCCGGGCTGGCTGCGGCCTTCAGGAGCTCCCCCGACATCCGCAATCACAGATAAAAAGAAAATTCCCGCTGCTTCCCTTGCAGACAAATGAGCCTGGCCGGCTCTCTTTGCTCTCTGCCCACCCTCTGCACCTGATTTCTCGCAGGAAATCTTTCATCTCCCCGCCCTGCCTGCCCCCGCAGCCCCGGCTGCTCTGCCCGCGGCTTTAATGGGACGGGAGGATGCGGAGAATCCCCCGGGATGGGGCTGCGGCCGCCTCCTCCCTGTCACCACCACCCCCGTGCCCTTCCCGCAGCTCCCGAGCCCCCTCGGTTGCCGACCGCAAAGGGAATTTCGACGGGAGGAGAGGAATTTCCGCGGCCCCGTGCTTGGGGCTGTCCCCTGGTTTCTCCAAAGGCTGTCCCTGCAAAGGGGACATGGGGAGCACACGGGTTTGTGGCTGTGTCTGGAAAGCAGGAATGACAGCCAGGTGCAGCAGGGTTTTGTGTGGGATTGTGTCTGTTTGTTTGCCCGCTGTTGGTGTAGGTAAATCTGATAGCGACAGGTTGTTGAGAAGCAAAAAATCCCTCTTTTCGTGGGCACTCACCGATGAGCATGGGGGTGAGGTCGCTTGGTGGCAGGTTTCTTGGGAAAATAAATGTTTTCTGTATGAAATGTGGCCATTTCTCACCAGGTCCTGTCCCCATACACTGAGGTGGCACAGGGCTCAGGAAACACCGGGGCGAGGTCCTTTGGTGGCAGGTTCCTTGGGAAAATAAATGTTTTCTGTATGAAATTTGGCCATTTCTCACTATGTCCTGTCCCCACACACTGCTGAGGCACAGGGCTCAGGAAACACTGGGGTGAGGTCCCTTGGTGGCAGGTTCCTTGGGAGAAGAAATGCTTTCTGGGTGGAATTCTGGTGGTGGCATGTTTCTTGGGAAAATAAATATGTTCTGGGTGAAATTTGGCCATTTCTCAGCATGTCCTGTCCCCACACATTGATGTTTCAGGAAACTTTGAGGTGAGAAAAGTTTTTTTTTTTTTTTTTGGAAAATAAATGCTTTCTGGGAGAAATTTGGCCATTTCTCACCAGGTCCTGTCCCCACACACTGCTGAGGCACAGGGCTCAGGAAACACTGGGGTGAGGTCCCTCGGTGGCATGTTTCTTGGGAAAAGAAAGGGTTCTGGGTGAAAACATGCCCGGTGAGGTGAGGTCCCTCAAGAAACTTTGAGGTGAGGTCCCTCAGTGGCAGGTTTTTTTGGAAAATAAATGTTTTCTAGGTGGAATTCTGGCCATTTCTCACCATGTCCTGTCCCCACACACTGAGGTAGCACAGGGCTCAGGAAACACCGGCGTGAGGTCCCTTGGTGGCAGGTTTCTTGGGAAAATAAATGTTTTCTGTATGAAATGTGGCCATTTCTCACCATGTCCTGTCCTCATACACTGCTGTGGCACAGGGCTCAGGAAACATTGAGGTGAGGTCCCTCAGTGACAGTTTTTTTGGGAAAATAAATGCTTTTTGGGTGGAATTCTGGTGGTGGCATGTTTCTTGGGAGAAGAAATGCTTTCTGGGTGGAATCACTAGGGCGAGGACCCTCAGTGGCAGGTTTTTTTTGGAAAATAAATGTTTTCTGTATGAAATTTGTCCATTTCTCAGCATATCCTGTCCCCACACACTGAGGTGGCACAGGGCTCAGATCAGTTGCCTGCATGAGGTTGCCAGGAGCATCCAAAATGCCCTCAGGTCCCTGAGACCCCCACTCCAGAGGTCTTGCAGGAGATCTGTGCCACCCTGGCTCAGCAGTTTCATGCCAGAGGGACACCCAGAGGCATCTCAGGTGACAGTGGACACCCAGAGGCATCTCAGGTGACAGTGGACACCTGAATTTAGGCAACAAAGCCACGTTCAGTGTCTGAGCTGCTCCAGCCTGTGACAGTCACTCCTTCAGGTGCAAGGTGATGCCTCTGTCACAGCTTTTTGCATCCACAGGTGAATGCAGGAGCCTGTAGGTAACACAACCCTGCCCTGATATTGTCCTGTGCTCTCTGTCCATCTCTCAGTGCCTTGTTCAGGTGGACCAGTGATGATCTGGCAACTTGATCCACGCAGCAGGGGAGGTTTGAGCTCAGGAGGTGCTGGCAACCCATTTAGGGAGAGCAAAATCCTCCTGGGGCCCTCCAGCTTGGCCATCCAAAGTGCATTCCCGCTTGTTTGTGTCTGCCTAGGGGGAATTCTGGATGTGTGGATGTACACAGGTGAGATCTGGAGAATGTCCTCCAAGCCCTGAGGTTCTTCCCTGCCTGTGTGCAAAGCCAGGGCCAGCAGGATGGGGTGGTGAGACAACAGATAAAACACGGTGATGGGTGATTTGCAGCGTGCTGCGGCAGGGATGGGCAAAGGGCAGGAGGCTGCAGGTGCTCAGTGCAGGGGGAGGTGCAGGGCCAAAGCTCTGGCTCAGTTCTCTGGGATCAGTGGCCTGCGCAAAGGCAAATTTCTGGGAGAAGGGAAAGGGCTGGAACTGCTTCTTCAGCCCTGCCTGGGGCTGAGAGGAGGAGGAAGATGGAGGAAGGATGGGGCTGGCATGTGTGGGAGGGCGTGTGAGCAGGAGGGTGGAGCTGGAGAGGTTCACATTGGACATCAGGAACAATTCCTTCATGGAAAAGGCTTCTGAGCAGTGGGAGGAGCTGCCCAGAGAGGTGGTGGGGTCCCCATCCCTGCGGGTGTCCAAGGAAAAACTGCATGTGGCACTCAGTGCCCTGGGCTGGGTGGCAAGGTGGTGACAGCCACAGGTTGGACTGGATGATCTTGGGCATCTTTTCCAACCCCAGTAATTCTCTGGTGATTTTCACTTCATCGCTTCGTGCTCTTACCTCTGGTGGAATGGAGGAGAGCTGCAGCTTCAGCCCCGTTTTGGTTCTCGTAGGACTTTTCAGGCCTGGCATATTTTCCTTGTATTGTGCTTTGCTTTTGGACTACCTGTTGGATTTTGGACCTCTACTCCAGATTTCCTGCCTGTGCATGGAGCTGGGAGTAGGCTTCTGTAACTCCATAATCAGGACATTTGCTGTGATTTACCCCACAGAGTCCACAAATCCATGTGTTTGACATCTGATGAGAAATTTGGAATAAGCTGCAGCGTGTTTTTATGTAACACAGGCAGTCACAGGCTAGGTCAGCAGCTGAAGTATTTTATTGAAATGCAACTTTCCAACATTTTTCGACACAAGCGTTATCAAGAAATGCAAATTATAGCATAATAGTATAACAATATAATTGCTCAATTCCCCTTAACTCACTGCAGTTCTTTTCTGAAGGAACACTACAAAAGGAAGGAGCTTGATTCCTTTCACATAACTAAGGACTTTTAAACCTTTTTAAAGAGCGTTTTTAATAAAATATTTTATTTTCATGCTATCCTCCTGCACTGTAGATAGTTTCAGCCTCTGTGCTCGGATTAATTGTTACAGGAGTTATTCTATAAAGCCTATTAGATTAAAAAAGAACTAATATAAACACCACTGGCTGTATTTTACCCTGCCCTTGCCATTCAAAAAAGCTTCCCAGTGGCTGATGGATGAATTATTATCGATGGAACACAGGACTTTTAACACTCCAGATTTTCTGTGTGCACTAAGATCACAAATCCAAGCCCATTTATTAAAGTAAATAGAAGTCCAAGGTGTTTCTCAAGCAGAAAAGTTAATTTCAAAGCCCAAGTGGGCCTTTATTTTGAGGAAAAATATTTCTGAGAAAAAAATCCCATGAATATGGTTTTTTTTTTTTGTGGTACCAAGCCTTAGAAGTTTGTATTTTTTTTACTTCAAACGTGACCATTTTGTCAAATCTGTGAATTACTCAAAATCTGGAAGGAAAAATCAGTCTGGGATGGAAGTGGCAAAATGGTTTTGAGAAATGCAGTTGGACACCTTAGAAAAACGTGGACAAAGACGTTATGGATTGGGGGAAAAAAAGACGACCAATAATCAGGCATTTATGGTTGAGGCAGTAAGAAAAGGTCATGCTGAATGGAACTCTAGTTATTAATCTGCATACCGCGAAACACTTCCATTATCATCAATTATTAATTTAATCTGGCATTGGAACTTCCTGCCAGCACTAATGACTGGATTCTCACCACACCTGGTGACACAGAGGTGTTTTCTCTCCAGTTTTCAGGGGAGCAACTGCCCCTTAAGGGAAGGTCAAGCAAAGAGATGGTGGGAGGACTGGTCTGGTTCCTCCATCCCTTCCTCAGGCTTCAAAATCCGATGAAGTAACACCCACAGCATCTTCCAGGGGAGGAATTTCGAGTGACACTTCTACAGTCCTGGACAAAACATGATTTTAGGTGGTTTAGAGCCAAATGGGCAGCTCCACATGATGTCCCAGAGTGCTAAATTTCACTCAGGTTTAACCAAGGGATGTGTAAAATCTCATGTGGCTGCACATCTGAGGCAGATCAGGAGTGCAAAGGTGTTGGAGCCCTGGATGCTGAGAATTTTAGACTTTCTGTCCCTCAAGAGAACACTGCATTTGACCTGAGGCTGTAGAAAATTCTTCCAAAATTAATTAATTGCACTGAGATTACAGGTGTGTAGTTTAAATAGAAGTGTGTAATACCACAAGGTAGAAATTCTTAAAGTTCAAGGTTTTGGAATTTAGCAATAAATATAAGGAAAGATGGAGGTTTTAAGGAAGTTTCCATCTTTAAAGCAATGGAGGCTTTAAGAGGAATATATATAAGGCAAGAAGGAATTTTTATTATAACAATATATATAAGGCAAGGTGGAAGAATAACTAATTATTTTCCTTCACCTTCTTCTTCACAGGTTTTGGGCAGTGTTATGTAACTAAACAGAAAAGTCCACATTGCAGAACATGAATAATTAGTTATTAGGTTAAAAGTAAAAATGATTCAAGTGTCATTTCTTAATTAGATAGTTTAGCCTTAAAAGAGAGGCTTTCTTGTAGAGAAAAATGGTTCACTCAAAGGTACTTGTTCCAAAAGCCAGCCTCACAAACATTGCCAGGAGCTGCTTTTGAAGGCATTGGGGGTTTTGGGATTGTCCATCCATTTTCCATCCACTCCAACCCCTGTGCAGGGCCAGGAGTTGAACTGAATGATCCTTGTGGGTCCCTTCCAGCTCAGGATGTTCCATGAGTTTGTGGTGAGCCTGGATTTTGGGGAGCTCTGCCCCACACCCAGACCATGCAGCCTCAACTGGCTTCATTTGGCCTTAATTAGGACCTCCTTGGGAACCAAACTGCAGATTCACACCCTGGACATTTGTCACTTTGCAAAAGGTGGAGCAATATTGAGGGACCTGCCCAGGTTTGTTCCTTAGGATAACTGGGCATCCCCTCCTGCCTCAGCACCTGGATCCAGCACACAGCATCTCTTGGGTTTATGAATGATATAAACTAAGATATCTTGGGTTCTATGAATTAAGAGCCTTGTGCGTTTTCTCCTTTCACTGGATTGTTTTCATTTTCCTTTTGTGCACTAAAATCATCAATGTCCCTGTGGGGAAGTGGAAAGGGGCCTGGCTGCCGGTTTCCCAGGGAAAATGGCAGCAGTGGAAGTGGTGCTGGCTGTGCCTTCCTCTCAGAGACAGTTTTTGCCCCTGTGTGTGGCTTGGTGAGACCAGATTCCAAATTTGTTAAAACCAACCCAAATATTGCAACATGGATCACACAATTCCAGTTGTTTGTCCTGAAGGAATACTTATAAATCCATCAAATTTCAGTTGGCGTTTTAATTATTCTGTGTTTCCTCACTCTTGTGGCAAAAGCAGCTTTTATACGTCCCCTTTCCTTTTTAAGAATATTTTTTAATATATATATATTTCTAAAAATTATTTTTTCCCCTTTAAGGCAGCAAACCCTCCCTACTGAATCCTTATAAAGATCTTAAACCACCTGGGAATGGCTCTCACTTACAAAATCCTCCCCGTGTGATGCCCCTGCATGGTTCCCTGGCTGGCAGCTGGGATTTCCCTTTTCTGGGCTCACGACTTTCACCCTCAACTTCCTCACAAACTCTTGTTTGGATCTTTCTTAGAAATCTCATCCAGTGCCAACCCCTTCATCTGCTCTAGACCTGAATTTCCAACTTTTTCTTCTCTGCTCTTGCAGAAGGGACTTGTCTGGCTGGTGGAAAGGTCGGTGCATTAATCCTAAATCCTTTGGTGGGGTTTTCAGCACCATGCACGTGGAGCTGGGGGGAAAATGTGTTTTCCTTTTGGCGACTGAAGCAGAAAACTGTCAGGATAAAAGTGGACTATACAGAGCTGAAAACAGATTTTTTTTTTCTCCCAGATTTTACAGGTAATCTAAAACCCCTTGGAAATGTGATTTTGGATCAGTCACAGACATTGTGCTTAGCTGACATGAAGTATTTTATTTTTAGGCTATTCAACTAGTTTAAAATCTCTATTTAGTTGTTGTTTTTTTTTTTTTTTTTGGTAGGAAACTGCTGTTTTAAAACAATAATTCTAAAAAGTTAATTTAGAAGAAGTAAAAAAAAACCCCACCAAACTAAACTGGAAAACCACACACACAAACTATGGGTATTTTTGAAAGTAAGCCTTCCTTAAAAAAACACCCAAAGGAATGAAGACTTTCTTATTTCCCAAATTTCCCCCATACTCACAAATAGTTTTGAGTGGCATGACACTCAAATTTTCAGTGAACTTGCCCTCTATGAAGAAACAAAATAATATCTTAGTTCTCCCCACCTGCTGTGACTTCCCTTAATTCCTTAATTGCTTTAATATGAGCAGGTTTGGGCTGTGTTTATATTAATTTTTTTTTTTAAATGTGGAATATATGCAAGTCTGATTGTTTCACTGGTGGGAAATGGGTCAAAGAGAGGGAGGGAGCAGGTGTGAGTAAAACTCATCCAGGAGCATCCCTGAAACCAGCACCACCTGCAGCAGTGCAGGGAAGGAAGGATTTACCTTCCTCAACGTGAACAGGAAAAGATTTTTGGGGAAAAAATATTTTGATTACCTAAATATTCATAGCAACACCTGTGTTAAACATCAGGCAGGTTTTTGCTAATGCAGCATCCTGGTGCTCATCCTTAAATCTGCAGGTCCATCCCTTTGGGTCGTCCTTCTGTGTGGGCCAGAGATGTGGAAAGCTCAGAAATCAGAAATTCAGAAGGGCACTCATTTGATGGCAGCAGAAAGGGGGGAAGCACAGGCTAGTGGAGGCTGCCAGCAGTTAAAAACTGGGTTAAAAACCAGGGTTTGGGAGGGACATCCACATCCCCTCAAAGGCAAACCTAATTGAGACAAGGACAGAGCAACCCAGACAGTCCCTGAGCCCTTTTCCCACGTGACAAAGCCAGGGGTGGCCCAGATGTGATCCATGATCCTGTTCCATTTGCCAGGGAGGCAGATGCTGCTGCTGCTTGGAAAACCCCGGGCCAAGCTTGAGCTGGGCTCCTGTGATTGCTGTCCAAGGAGTGCGGTGGGCTGGGATCGCTGGGGTCCCACTTCCCACCATCATCTCTCCCCTCCTGATGAATTAAAGCAATAAAAACAAAAATAAAACCATCAAATACAGATTTTATGCCTCCTCTTGTTGTAATTGAACATCTTAGAAGCATAATAAAAAACATTATAATAGAATGAAAAAAATGCTGCAAAATTTTGAAGCCCCCCTCTACAAACCCCAAACCTCTGTGCTTGTTCCTCTGGTGGCTGAACACTGAGATGAAACAAATCTTTTCTTTCTGATGGCAGCAGTTAGGACATGAATAATGATGTTAATTAATCAATTAATGTAATAAACCCATCCTCAGGTTGGCTCTGATGGGTGAGGGGGAGCCCCTGCTCATCACACTCCACTCAGTAGGGCCACACTGAGAATATCTCCAGTGTTTTAAATTGCTGGAAAATGCTTTCAGAACAGTCTGACCTTGTGCATCCTTAGCTAGAACTCTGGTTTCAGCTCATGTGAAGTGACTTTTTGGCACTGTTGGGATTCTGGATGAGGTCTGGCAACACAAAGTTGAGTTTGAGTGTAAATTTAACAACTCTTTCAAAGCAAATGTCTTGTCTTGTGAGCAAGACAAGCTTAATTCCACTTAAAACCTTTTCCAGGACAGAGTTGAGCACAACATAAGGTGAAATTACTGTGTGGTATTTTCAGGGTCCTCCGTGGCAGGAAGGAAATGGTGAATCTGACTCCATGTTCTCAGAAGGCTAATTTATTATTTTATGTTACTATATTATAATAAAGAATACTATACTAAACTATATTAAAGAATAGAGAAAGGATACTTACAGAAGGCTTAACAAGATACTAATGAAAAACTGGTGACCTCTTCCAGAGTTCTGACACAGCTGGACCATGATTGGTCATTAAGTAAAAACAATTCACATGTTGGATAAACAATCTCCACCCACATTCCAAAGCAGCAAAACGCAGGAGAAACAATCAGATAATTATTGTTTTCATTTTTCTCTGAGGCTTCTCAGCTTCCTGGGAGAAGAAATCCTGGTGAAGGGATTTTTCAGAAAATATGATGGTGAAATTACTGCACTCATTAGATTTGCTGTTGTTGGGCTGCTACCTGCACACTCAACCAGCAGCTTTCTAAGCAATCAAGTGTTGGCCAATTTTGAACAAACCCAGGATCCTTCTCTGTCATTATTTCTGCTGGGTTTGGTCATTGCTCAGCTCTGACTGTGCCTTTTGAAGTGCTGGACTCATGGAAATGGCCGATGTTGAACCTGAGCTGTTGCCCATCTCCATGCTGTAGACTAAGGGAGAAAAGTGAAGGAGAATAAAACTCCAGCTGGCTTAGGAGGATTTGGAGTCTTTCATGGAAGGAGGTGGTGAAACTTCCACTGTTTTCACCTGGAGGAAGTGCAGAGGTAGCTGTAAGAGAAGGCAGTGCTTATTTTTGCAGGCAGTGAGTGTTCCTTGTCAGGCTGATTCCTTTGGTCCTTCAAGGTCTGCTCCCTGGGTTGTGACTTTTTTTGGGTCTCCTAAGCTATGCTGGGCTGAGAAACTGCCTGGGTTTATGGTCTATTACACCAGCACCCCTCTAGGTTCTGTTTGTGTGGTGGATTTCTGCACCTCATACCCCTGGTTAGTGAGGCAAAACTATAAAGAATGGGAGCTATGGCCTGGAGGGGGAATGTTGCACATATTTATTTATGATCAGATGTGGGATGGGAGTATTACATTTAAAAGGAAATGGTTTGTGCTTCTAATAAGGCTCTTCACTCACAGCTATTCTGATCTAACTGCTGCATTACCCACTGCTTTTTCCTCACACTGTTGTGGCTTTATGGTCTGCTGGCTCACAGACATGCATCTTCTTCATTACTTAAAAAACCTGATTGCTTTAGAGCAATCTTTCTGCAGATACAAAGTGAATGTTATTTCCATTTGCTTTTATATTCCTATATATAGAATACAAAAGCATTGCTGTTATTAATTTAATATGGAGAACCTCTTAAAATGGCCCAAGCATCATCTGTTTTATTAGTGCCTGCTTGATAAAGCTTCCACATCCTACAGTTAGTTTGCTTCTGAGGATAAGACTTCACAATATGCACTGAGATTTTGATAAAATCTCATCAAAGCCTGCTAAAAGATCTTTATCTATTTTGATTGGCTTGATTACATTGATTAATGAAACACTGGAGGATTTTATGTGATGGGATTAAATAATGCAATTAGTTTTAATAATTTTTTTTCTAAAAAATAGAATTAGGTGGGAACAAAAGGGAAAAAAGAGAGCAATGTTCTGTGTTCATGATAAGTTGTAATTCTTTGCTTTACCCCTTGCCACAATGGCATTTCACAGACCTCAGATGCAGGAGGAAATACAAATAAAGAGGTTAAAACTGAGGTGAATCATAACTCACCAGGTTTTTACAGGCTGGCTCTCGTGCCAGTGTTAGGAACGAGTTGTGGGCACCCTGAAGGTGTTGTTTTCCTGCATTGGCCTCCTCCTTGTTCTCCTCTGGCTGTTTACAGGAGAAACGGGGTTCTGGATGAGAAGAAAACATGTATAATTTTAGTGGGCTAAGAATATTCAGGGACTCGCAGCAAAAATCTGATGTTCTGTATAGAGAATCTCCATAGAGAATCTCTGGAGAAGGACTTTGGGCAAGGGTGTGGAGTGACAGGACAGAGTAATGGCTGCACACTGCCAGAGGGCAGGCATGGATGGGAGATTGGGAAGGAATTGTTCCCTGTGAGGGTGGGCAGGCCCTGGCACAGGGTGCCCAGAGCAGCTGTGGCTGTCCCTGGATCCCTGGCAGGGTCCCAGGCCAGGTTGGATGGGGCTGGGAGCAGCCTGGGACAGTGGAAGGTGTCCCTGTCATGGCAGGGGTTGGAATGGGATAATCCTAAAGGTCCATTCCGTGATTCTGTGAGGGTGGATGGTAACTCCTCAGCCACACCAGTGTTTGCACTTTGTTATCGAGGCAGTGTGGAACAGTTCAGCCCCAAGCTGCCCGTGACAGCCAGCCCTCAGTTCCCAGTGCAAGGAACGGGGAGAGGAAGTGACAATTTAGAAAATGTCCTCACCATGCCCTGTCTGAGGACAATACCCATCTCCTCTGCCTTCACTAGAGGTGCTGGAGGTCTGAATTCTTTATCATTGTCTGGAACTTAAATGTTGTTGAAGGTGTTTAGGGAATAGAATGTCTTTGGGTTAGAAGAGCCCTCTAAGATCTTCAAGTCCAACCAGCACTGCCAAGGCCACCACTGACCCCTGTCCCCATGTGCCACATGCACCCCCCTTTCATAAATCCCTCCAGGGATGAGGAACTCTACCACTGCCCTGGACAGCTTGTTCCAATGCCAGATCAACCTTTTAGTGAAGAAATTTTTCCTAATAACCACCTGGCTCCATCCTCCAGGTGGTTATTAGGAAAAATTTGTTGTGCAGAGCCACAAGGGCCCCCCTGAGCCTCCTCTGCTCCAGGCTGAGCCCCTTCCCAGCTCCCTCAGCCTCTCCTGGTGCTCCAGACCCTTCCCCAGCTCCGTTCCCTTCTCTGGGCACTCTCCAGCCCCTCAATGTCCTTCTGTGAATGTCCCAAAACTGCCCCCAGGGCTGGAGGTGTCCCAGCAGTGCCAGCACAGGGGACAATCCCTGCCCTGCTCCCTCTGGCCACGCTGCTGCTGACACAAGCCAGGACAGCCCCAAACATCAGCACAGGAGGTGTAATCAGGGCTCCCCTTCCTTTGTTCCTCATTTCCCTGGCTCTACAGCAGCTGGGCTGATGTTTCCTGGTATTTAAGGGCTCAGAGTTGCCAAAGTGCCTTGTGGGATCCGTCCTGGAGGCCTTGTGGGGCAGTGGCAGCACAAATGCAGAGTGTCATTGCTGGGGGTTGAGGTCTTCCTGGCGTTTCCCACACCTAGAATATCAATCCTGATTGCCATTTATTTTTCTTCTCATCTATCTGTATCTCTACATCTTGTTTACTGTCACTCTGCACTAAGCTGTTACTTCAAAGCATTTGCCTTGAATAATCACAATCAGTAAACTGCATAACAGCTTTGTTAAATACACTGCCTCTTCCCTCACAGTGTCATTCCTGGGAAGAAAAGACAAGCAGGAGCTGTGCACGTTGAATCCAGATCTGATTTCAGAGATAGCAGGCAGCTAAATTGTGCACACTCTTGCGCTAAGAGAAATTTGGGATTGCATTTTTGTATTTGGGATGGCCTTTTTGTTCAGAAGCAAATCCTGAGTGAATCAGTGCCTGAATTCTGGCACCAGGAGATATATAAATACCTCACAATCCCTAAATGGGAGGGTGAAAATGATGTGAAATTTCTTTTCATAAGCAAAAGTTCTCTCAGCATGTGAAAAATTGGCTGTGTGCTGCAAAACCCACCACTTGCAGACTGCTAGAACAGGCTGAGAACAGACTCTGCAAGTGTCATCATTTTAGGGCTGTCAGTGAAGAAAGATATTCATCCCCTGAGGCTCTGTCACAGAGCAAATATATCAACTAGCAAAAATAAATCATATTCTTTCTAATAAAATATTCAATTGCTTGTTTGTTCTAACAAATACAAGAAATGGAGATTTAATCAAGGAAAACAAGACTTTCCATCAGACCACAAGGTATTCTTTGGCTAGAAGTCTGCTAATATGCTTGAATAATTCTGGTAATAGTGAAATGGAGCCATCCAGAGAGGGCAGCTCTTATGCTGATTTAGAGTCACAGCATTTGGGGAGACAAAGAAATAGCCAAATTAGCTCCTCAAAATTATAATTTATGAAAGTTTTTGCTAGTGTCTCATCTTGGAGCCCGATAGAGACACGTTTCAGGTTTCTGCTCTGTTTATTTGTTTGGAAAAGCAGACGTGGTAATAAACTGGTCAGTAATCAAAGCAGAGGGAGGACTGAACCTGGCTGGGGGTTCTCCTGATGATTGCTGTCTAGGAGAGCAATTTCCCTCCTTCCACATATCAGTGCTTCACATTTTCCCCACCTCACAGAATCCCTTTCATCCAGGCAGACCAACACAGACTCCCAGACTGATAATTGGCACACACAGACACAAATTCCCTGTGTCTTTGCCCCCCCCCAAACCCCAATCCCCCACACCTTCCCCCTGCCAAACCCAGCATTGTTCCACACCCTTGCTCAAACAGACTGGAAAGCCTCCACTGAAGTTTTCATGAATAACATTGCAATTTTTTGGAACCAATCCAGAGCCAGTTTGAAGATAATAGGAACACTGAGTACTAAATAACACACTGACAGAAGACATGACACCATGCTGGCAGAAGACATGTGTGCATGACTTTTATAGTAACCAGGGCACTCATGGCTTGGGAGACAGGGAACAGCAAAATAAACTATTGGGAAAAAATGGCCACATTTTTATAATCTCATGACTTTAGCTGGAGAAGATCATGTGCATCACAGGAGAGAGTTGGTGTCCTTTGCAAAAAACTTCTGTGCAGAAGCTGGAGTTGGGTCTCCCAGTTGTTTGATATTCAGAAGTCACATGGAGATTCCTGGTGTAGATATTGGATAGGAAATTCTAAAAGGATCAGCTCTGAAAATTAACAGTGATGGGTGGTGTATAAAGACAACTGATAGGCTCCAGAATCATCACATGATGGAAAGAGAACCTGACCATCTCTATCTCTTAAAGTTATTTAGAATGTCTGATTCCCCGCTATTTGCTAGTCTTTGATCTATAGTCCATGGGATTCTGCATGTCCCATTTCATAGCCAGAGAATATCCAAGCCATCTTCAATGTGTTAGCTCAACCGAAATGTCAAGTTAAAGTAATTGTCCTGGAGGGGAAAAAAAAGACTTTTCTGGAATCTGTATCTCAACTCAGAAGAGGAGCACAAGACTTTAGAGCAAGCCCTTCCCAAAGCTGATGTATTTTAGGTACTTTCAGACAAAGGAGTTCTGCTGGAGGCAGTGGCAGTTCAGAGATTGAGCTCACGTTCTTGAATTAGGGCCTGGTCAGTGATTGCTTCATATTGTATCTTCATAGGTAGGAGTTAAACAAGAGGGGAAAAAAGGGAAAAGTATCTCAAATTTGTGGACTGTCAATTCTCCTGTAGGAAAAATCCTAGGGCGGGGCCAGGCTTGAAGCTGGGCCTTGCCCAGATACTCAGATGGATCTGGAAGGCTTTTCACACTGCTAGGCCCAGACTAAACCAAGGGAAGGGCCTTGTTTTAAAACATCCCCAGCTCCCAAACTCTGCATGCTGCCCTAGGAGAGGTGCTTTGTGATGTCCGTGGTGCCAGTTGGGTTGTGATGGGGCGGGCCATGAGGAAGGAGTGCGTCCCACTGGTGTCCCTTTGCTGACACTGATGGTGAGGGGCCGAGGAGGGAGAACACCATGGCATGGAGCTGCTTTATCTTTTATTGCTTGTACAGGATCAAGCACTTTCACTCCAACAGGAGATTATTTCTGTTTGAAGCCTTAACCATGCACTGTAACGTTTAGATACAAAAAGGGCACGGAAGGCAAAGCATGGAGGAATTAAATTATATATTATATATGCGTGCAACCGAACGAACCTTGCGTGAGCCCCGTATTAGCTGTGAATATCTGTTCCACTTCATGAAAGCCCTTTCCTCTATTTATCACTATTTTCTAGCGCTATCAGTGGGTGTTTGTGCACACTGTCTGGAAGAGGACTGAATTCTGCAGCGTTTTCCCAGGCAAAGCCCCCAGCCAGGAGCAAAGACTCTGATGACAGAGAAACGTCTCTATTCACAAGCACTCTTTACAGGTGATTGCTTATGTATTAGAGATGCAAATGAGGGTTTTGTTTCAAATGAGGTAAATCTAAGATTAAACTCCCATCGAAGAGTAAATGTTCCCTTTACCTTTCATGTGTAGTAGCTTGAAAGAGCCTACACAACAATAAATTGCATTACAGAAGCTCCCACTGACACCACCATATGTTTGCAGTCTCTGTTTTGAAGGGCTACAGCTCAGTTGTAGGAATTTGCTGTGGACTGAAATTTGGCAGTCTCTGCTGGGTAGTTAGATTTTAAAACAGAGCTACAAATGCATCCCAGCTCCTCATGAGTTACCCCAGGAAAGGCAGAGTAGGAAAGACAAAGCAGGTTGAATTTGAGTTTGGCGCTTACACAACTAAGAGAGATGTGTGGCGAAATGAAAATGTGTGTGGTGGTAACACCCACTCTGAGCGCCTCTGCCTTCCAGGAAAATGGTAAAAAATGAGCTGTAAACCACAAGGAGGGGAAGAGCTGCCTTCTGGCACTGTAGCCTCAGCAGGTTGCAGCTCCTGAGGCTGTGGGAAGACAATGACCTGTGGTATTCAGGAGCATGATCAGCTTGCAATGAGAGCCCCGTGAAAAGGGGGGGTGAAAAGAGGAAGGCTCAAAGTTGAGGAGCAGATAGCTGTTGCTTGATGTTGGCTTTTTTTCCATAAGTCCTGAGTCATTCTGCCTTCCCATTCTCAGTTCTTGGCTGAGAGGAAAATGGACAGGCTTCCCTTCAGCAGCAGCTCCTGTTGGATGTCCACAGGGGGAGAAAGAAAGGGGTAGAAGTTTGTAATCAAACTCCTTAAAGAGAGAGAGAGGAGCAAGGAACATCAACCTCTTTCTTTACTGCATTTATATTCATTATGGGGTTTTAGTGACTTTTTAGGTGACTGGGTTGTTGCTGATTTGAGATCAGGGAAGCTCAGCCCCTTCACTGGACAGGATGAATATTCACAACTGCACAGTGGGAATCTGTGGCCTCCTTTAGCCTAGCTGGATGTACTCATGAAATAATGGAAAATGGTGCTTGAAGGGATGTCAGGGAGTGCCTGTTCCACCCTACTTACAGATCCTAGAAGGTTTGATAGGATCCTAGAAGGTTTGAGTTGGAAGGAACATTAAAGACCATCTAATTCCCTTGTCATGGGGTGTTTTCCACTATGCCAGGTTGCTCCAAGCCCTATCCAGCCTGGCCTTGGACACTTCCAGGCATGGGTCATCCACAGCTTCTCTGGGCAGCCTGTGCCAGGGCCTCACCACTCTCACAGGGAAGAATTCCTTCCCAATATTCCCCCCATCCCAGGGAAGTATTCCTTCATGATATCCCATCTGAACTTACTCTCTGTCAGTTTAAAGCCACTCCTCTTTGTCCTATCAATCAGTTTTGATTTTAGTTGGTGTTCTGCCAGCTATGAGTGAATATCTGGCAGGAAGGCTTCTTTCTTGACAACCTTCTGAAGATATCATTTATCTTGGTCTTGCTCCTGCTTTTGGTCCAGAAAATCTGATTACTTGGTGCCATTTGGATATTCCTAACTGGAAGGTTTAAAAAACCCCCCAAACCTTCAGGCATGTGACCAAAACAACAAATTTTGTTTGCATGGAGTCCCAGTAGACCACTTCAAACAAAGAACTGGAGTAAAAGGTCTGTAAAATGTGTTTCAGGCTCTGGATACGCTGATTTATCCTGTGGATGGGCTCCTTCCTGCCTTCTCAGAGAATGCAGAGAGATTCTTGTGTGTTCTGCTTGGACAACTAAAACTGGGTTGGATGGTCAAAGCGTGAGCAAATTCTCTGAATCCATCTGGGAAGGCTGTACAGAGACATGAGTGGAAACTTTTGTGGCTGTCTTTACCAGAAACCCTGCCTTCCTCTGCTGAGCAGTCTCCTGAGTTGCTTTGCAGGGACGGTCTAACATGTTGTATGAAAAGTAAAGAAATCAAATAGCAAGTGCTCCACTTGGCCAAAAGGTCAAACTCTCGGCGATTAAAACGCTTTGTTATTTTAAGATCAGGGAATGTCACGTAACCATTATATATAAATGGCAAAGATTCTATGTGAGCTGACTGTTGAAGAGGCTCCCTCACGCTGTCCTTGGGGGTGCCAGATGAATCCTCTTTCCTGAAGCAGTTCCCACATCTTACAAATAGTCCCACATGGATGGCAGGCAAAGCAACCCGTGCATCCAGAGAGACTCAATTCAGTTTGTAGAATCCCAGAATGGTTTGGGCTGGAAGGGACCTTAAAGGCCATCCAGTTCCAGCTCCCTGCCCTGGGCAGGGACATCAGCCACAGCTTCCCTTTCCCAGTTCTATGTGTGCAGTGCTGTAATTCTTGCACCTCTCTTCCTATAGTGTTGGGTGCCGTTTTATCTTCTCGTTCCCTCTGAGTTAAAAATACCAAAATTGACATAAAATACATGGACTTTATAATGCAAATTTTTGTTCTGGAAATGCCCCACTCGTTTCAGGTGGATGGGGCCATGCAGCTGTTGTGTTTTAGGAGTGGTACTCCCCAATTCAGTGCCCCCACCCTCCGAACCACACCCTGCTCTCTCCTGCTCCCCTGTTTTCCTTCCCTCTCTCCACTGCCTGGGATGAGGGGAGAATTGGAGGCACAAAAATAAAAATCATGGGTTGAGGTGAGTGCAATTTACTGGACACAGCAATGAGATAAGAAAAAAAACATTAACAGCAACAACACTAATGAGAGAGGGGACAAGAAAAGATAAAATTCACATAGAAACCCCTCTGTCAATAAACAATACTGGACAGTTCCCTCTGCCACGAGAGAGAAACTGTTCTCCTTGGAAGAGAATCCCTTTCTCCTGGTCCCATCAATGAGTAAGGTGGTACAGAATAACCTCTGGATCCTGTCTACTGCCCAAAATTAACCCTGTCCTGGCCAGAACCAGGACAACAGCAAACCCAAGACTGGCTTTGCCTCGATTTTGACTGGACTTTGCAGATCTGCTGAGCAGGGACTGAAATGTCTCTGACCCACACAGTGCTGGGATACAGCTGTGAGACATAAATAAATGCCCACAGAAAGCTGGGATGATATACTTAGCTTTTGCTTCTATCTTTCCACATCAGGGAAATAATAGGATGGGGTGTCAGTGGATTAATGAAGTATTTATTTTATTTGACAGTTTGCAAATATTGTTACACAAGTGGATCGTGCTGCTTTGGACTTTTGGTGGTGTTAGATTTGGCTTTAAATGATGAAGTCCAGGACACTGATGGATGAGAATGAGAAAGGTCAGGAAGGTCATCTACAGTTAAAATAAATACCTTGAAGTTCAGATAATTCATAATCCTGGCCCTCAAATCCTGCCTATTATAGAAATGTATTTAACAATAATACTGACCTGAAATAAACTCTTTGAATTAACTGCTTTTTTCAAGTGTGTCAGACAGAGCTGGAAATTCAGGGAGGATGAGGTCTGAGGTCCCAACAAAACAGTCTCTCTCTGCTGGCATCCCCTAACACACCCTGGGATGTCTTCCTTTAATGATAAAATCCTTCTTTTTCAATTCTACATGCATTTCTTCTCCAATGGATTCTTGAAATTGAACTTAATCTTCTGCTGTGAAGAAGATATCAGAAGGGTCAAAGAAGAGAAAAATTATATTTTCACACGGGTTTTTTTTTTTAAATATGAATAAACATGTACAAAGCTTTATAGCCCGGCCAGAATAGAGCTGTGGGGAGATGCTGAACTCTCCTCCTTTCCCTCTGCATTCCCATCCCACGCTTTATTTTCCCTTCTGCTTAGGGGGAAGAGATGCAAAAAGAGCAATTTGTCCTCTGCATGCTGTTTTGAGAGTTGAGGGAGTGTCTTGACTCGCTCACAAAATGATGAATTATAGATTCATTGAGCAATAGGGCTGGAAGATACCTCGGAGACCTCCAGTGCTGGAAATTGCAGCGTCTCACCAGATAATCTGTTCCAGCGTGTCACCATCCATCTGTTAAGCAGAGGATCACAGCATCAGCTTTTGCCTTGGGCCTTCAGTGTTGGGCAGGCCAGGGCTGCTCTCTGCTGAGCAGGAGACTGGTGAACCTGCTTTGCTCCTTGCACACGGATTATTTGTATTTTTGGCACTTGTGCAGGGCAGAGGCTCCCGGCCAGACCCTTGCTATTCACAGCTGACATAAAGAGAGCACAGAAAGTGTATCAGAGAGCCTTCTTCTTCCTCTTCCTCCTCGTGATGGGGCTCGGGAGGTGTGGGTGGGATGTTTCAGTCTGAGGAGGAGCAGCTGAGGAGCTGGGAAGGGGCTCAGCCTGGAGAAAACACGGCTCAGGGGGGACCCTGTGGCTCTGCACAGCTCCTGACAGGAGGGTTTAGATTGGATATTAAGGAAAATTTCTGCACCAGAAGGGTTGTCAAGAATTGGAACAAGCTGCCCAGGGCAATGTTGGAGTCCCCATCCCTGGAGGGATTTATGAAAGAGGGGTGCATGGGGAACCTGGGGACCTGGGTTAGTGGTGGCCTTGGCAGCGCTGAGGGAAAGGTTGGACTTGAAGATCTTAGAGGGCTCTTGTAACCTAAAGCATTATGAGATTCTATTCCTTAAACACTTTCAACAACATTTGGAGGAAAATTTCTTTATCAAAAGGGTTGTCAGTCCCCACAGAGCTGACCAGGGGAGTGGTGGAGCCCCCATCCCTGGAGGGATTTAAAAGCCCTGTGGATGTGGCACTTGGGGACATGAGTGAGTGGTGGCCTTGGCAGTGCTGGTTCAGCAGGTAGAACCAATGACCTGGGAGGTCTTTCCCAGCCTAAATGATTCTTTGATTCCATTGTCTTTGTCCTTGGTGTCTGAGATGATGCTGCGTGTGGAGACAGGCAGGGAACCCCTGTTCCCTGTGCTGTGTCACCTGGTGGGGCAGAAGCTGCCTGGGTTTGGGTCACTTGGAAGGTGGTGGCTCCTTCTGTGGTTTGTGCTCCTTCTCCTCTGGCTGCACCCCATCACCAGGTCCAAAGGAACGCGGATTTCCACCTGCTTTATCCAGTAAGAAAATATATTTGCACCAACCTGCCTGCAATGGAAGCTCCACAACGGGATTGTTCTGCGCTGTGCAAAGAAAAGATCTCTCCATAAAACGAGAATTTATCTTCCCTTATTGCCTTCCATCCCAATACACAGCATTATTCCAACACAGAGCATGTGGGACTCACCCCAGCTGCCTCCTCCCCGTGCAGATTGTGCACTATTTATACATTACACACACATGCTATTTAACGTACTTCTCATTTTTTTTAAGAGCAGCCAAAGAATCTTTTGCTAACACAAATCTTATTTTCACATGTGGCTTTGTATAATGAATTTTTCAAAGATTTCCACACCTACTCTAAGTGAAATTATATCTTGAGGAAAGTATAGCTTGATTGTTTATTCTGAACCATGTTGAAGCTCCTGCCTTTCCTGTTCTAATCTAAATTGCTCTTTTGAATGTGTTTTATATTAGAATTTGGAAACAGATACAGTTCTTTTATTTTTATTTGTTCTCCTTTTTTTCAATTATTTTTTTTTCTTACACACAAGCTCGAATGCACATATATTATTATGGCTGTCTTTTTGCCATTTACAAAGGAAATATACACTCTGACAATATCGCGTGCACCAAATCAATGAAATATCCTGTGTTTTCTATTCATTAAGCCCCTAAAGCACTATGTGCAAATTCCCTCACTTTAATTACACACCTCAGGGATGTGCAGGCCAAAAAGGAGGCAGTCAGACAAAAAAGCCTGGTCTCTGCCAAAAGGAAAAAAAAAAATTACTGGTAAACATTTATTTTCAGCGGGGAAATCTGCTATTAATTCATATAGTGACTTTCCCCAGCTGAAATAATGAGGAAAGCCAAGTGAACCAAATGTTCACAGTGAGCAAACATGAACAGTAGGAAGTCAGCCCATCTTGTATTTACATGTTTATTCCATCAGCCTTTGAAGAACGTTTTCACAATTTTTTTCCTTTTTCTTTTTTTTTGTGTGTGTGTGTGGAGTGTCAACGTTTACTCACACTCCTGAGAGGCTGGGGGGTGACTCATTAACACTGAAAGGAACTGGATCTCAAAAAGGTGCCCGGATTCAGCCCGTCCCATCTGGAAGTGGGGCTTAAAATTGTGGTATAACAGAATAATAGAATGGCTCGGCGTGGAAGGGACATTAAGACTCGTCTTGCTTCAACCCCCTGCCATGGGCAGGGACACCTTCCACTATCCCAGGTTGTCCAGCCTGGCCTTGGACACTGCCAGGGATGGGGCAGCTTCTCTGGGCACCCTTTGTCAGGGCCTCAGCACCCTCACAGGGAAGGATTCCTTCCCAATATCCCATCTGTCCCTGCCCTGTGGCAATATGAACCCATTCCCTCTTTTCCCGTCACTCCGTGCTCTTGCCCAAAGTCCCTCTCCAGCTTTGTTGTGGCCCATTTGGGTACTGGGAGGGACTCTCAGGCCTTCATCTTCTGCTGAAATGCAGAAGTCTGAATGCTCCCATGTGAGCTGCAGGAATATTTGGTCACACACCAGGCTGGAGGCTTCTGGAGCTGCTGCGGGTACAGCGCTTCTCCCCTTACCTATTGAAAACGCTCATGCCTCCTAATGTATTCCCTCTCCCTGCTGTGAGGACACTCCAGCAACCTTTACTTGGTTCCTTGGTTGGTAAAACACTAAACACAGACCTCACTTACACAAAAAAAAGAGCTGTATTTGGCAGTACATGAGCTAGACACAAAATGCTGCAGCCCATGGGTGCTTCAGCTCATCAATGCCAGCAAGGCCTGGCTTTACAAAACATGTGTATGATGGTCAAAACCTGTTTTAAAAATAAGAGGGAAACAAAATTTATTGTTATTTGGATTGTCACCTTCTTCAAGCAGGGAAAAATCTTCTCTTTATTTGTGTTAATAAAATATCTTCTTGATTTTTATTCCTGGAAACCCCCAAGTACACCAGGCTATTTTCCACAGCATTTTGTGATGTTTGTGATTCAGGCTGGGCAGAGATCCCTCAGATTGCAAGGGAAACCAGTCGTGTCTTCATTTTAAACTGCATTTTTAGTTTCACTGTGGCTCTTGATGAAGCTCTGGGTGCTCTGATCCATGGGCAGAACACTCTGAGGTTTGCAGGCTGATGTGGCTGTTTATCCAGAGCAGGGAGGACAATATTGGCATCCATGAGTTCTGTTTAGGCAGGGAGCATGTTCAGATGCTTTCAGGACCTGTGATTAGTCATTTAAAAGATAATAAAGCAACTTAAGCAAATTTCTTCACTTTTTAACTTTTTTTAAACTGGGTGGGTAGGCTTGTACAGTGGAACAGAGAAAGTTTGTGCAAGTTCTTACAAAAAAAGGAATAGAGAATATTCTGGCAGATATAGCTCAAGTGTCAGGTATCTACACGTGAAAGAGTCAAAAATCTCTTGCAGGCACTAAAGCAGAGTGAGTTTAAACGTGGGTGATGGTAAACAAATCTGTTTATGGGTTAGTGCCTGTGGAGATCCCGAGTATTAATGGCATTCCACTGAAGTGTCACATTTTAAAATGAAAATTTTTGGATTTAAATGAAAACCATCAGAAAGGAAAAGATGCATCTGGGCAGAGATGTAGATGGGTGATGGTGTCTCTGGGCTGAAACTTCCTCGTGATGGGGTTTGAGATGATAGCAGGCTTTTCCTGCTATTACTGGGAGGTTTTTATCCCTTAACCCCAGTAAGTATAAGCTAGCATCACTCCTTGAGTATTGCTTTTTCGGAATTAGCATCTACCAAAGCCCTCCCTAAATAAATTTTTAGCAGATACATCATTTTTGTTAGAGATGAATAAATGAATAAAATGTATGCGCGATCTCTCTCTTTTTCCTATTCTATAAGAAGAAGCAATGCCCTATTAATTTTGACAGACAACTTGGCATTAGCCACTTTAAAATCCAACATGGGATAAAGTTCTGCATTACTAGTCTTTCTACATTTTTGTCAAGAGATGAGCATTTTGCCAGATTTTTTAATAATACGCCAAGAGCTTTGTCAGTCAGTTTGTTTAGCTCTGCGTGGTTATGCCAGTATTTTTCAGCTCTCCTGCTGTGTGTGCCACTGCCCTTCACTGCTTTTCTAGCTCCTCCCCTGCAATTAGACAAAGTCAACACAGCAGAGTCAGGCTGAGCAGCCCCGAGGTACCTGCAGCTCTCAACCATCCAGATTCACAGTCCGGAGAACGGGGCTTTGCTTATTCACTGCATCACTACCTCAATTAGGACTTTTTATTATATCTCAGCTTTTTATCACAGGCACAACAGATGGAACAGATAAGGCTAAACACGCTTTAAGTCCTCACCTAAGAAGAAGGAAGACGGGGGGAGAAATTATCCAGAAAGAAACGGGAGCAAATGCAAAAGGCAGCTTGCAACCAGGAACCAGTTACCATGCCTACTGAAGCCTGTTCTAAAGAATGTGTTGGCTGACACACAGAACTCAATGAAAAGATGAAAAAAATGTGCAGGCAATACTAGTTTGGCAGGGATGGTGGGGAATCTGAGACAGAGCTGCTGGTATGGAAGGATCTCACTGCATGCAATTTGCAAACATGCCAATTCAATGGCATGTGATAGACACTAGATGGAATTTAAAGGTCTTGGGGTCTTAGAGAGCTGGAATAGCACAAGGAAACTGTGGGTATTAAAAATAGCAATCCTTTTCACCAAACCTTGTGCCTCAGATTTGAATTCAACACTGTTGAGAGAAATCCCTGCCATCTCTCCCAGGCATGCTTGAAAAATTGCCTGGATGTACCTTAATTCTGCTGCATCTTTACGTCCCAGTAAACACATGGCACCAGCACTGCTGCATTTCCAAAGAAATTCCCAGGGCTTCCTTTGTGTGTGTGTGTATGTGTGTTTTGAAAGGGAACTGGCTGCCTAACAGGACTTATACAGCAACTTCAGGCAGTCAACTTTTGTGGGATTTCTGAATTTTCCCTGGTGGGTGAGGAAAAAGGGAAGTCAGGCTGGGGAAGGGAGAGGAAGAATTACACGAGGGATGAATTTTTGGAGGGGTGTGGTGCAGATGGTTGGGTTCAAGTGCTTCACTATGAGTCCACTCTTACCTCCAAATAAAAATCTATACAAATTCCAGTGTACCATTTATAAAAGTCCTTTATGTTTTGTAACTCTTCTCATCCATTTCCTTTTTTAAAAAAGATATGGATGTGTGTGTGAGTATTATTTTACGGCATGTGATAAAGATTTGAAAAGTTGGGGCATCTTGGAAAAGATTTCTGTAGAAGAGGAGCAGAGTAGCCATTTCTCAGTGTCTGCTTGGTGGCTTTTTTCAGCCCAGCCAAGATGTTGACTTGGTTGAGGGCCAACTCCCAATTTCACAGTTTGGATTTAGCAGCGGTATTTTTGGGAGCCGTGGTGGTTGCAGGGGTTTAGGTCAGTCTGTTGCTGAGTAAGAGCCATACCACACCACTGTTTTTGGTTTCTGCTGGATTTGAACTGGTGAAGCCAAGTTTGCTTGGTCCGTGTTGAAATTGAAGGGCTGATCTGTGTCTGGCGTGGATGGATGTTCCTGCTGCACACAAAATACAATTTCACATCAGCTCTGCTATCAGATCACGTGGTGGGGCAAATTCCTGTGGCAGAAAGCCACATCCTCACCCAATCTCCTGCCATCCTCATCAGGGCCCACCTGATGGACCTGATGGATTTCCTTACAGGAGGAAGGTGAACAGGAGATGCTCAGGCTGATGAGGAGACCACAGCTCAGGCTTCATAAACACCAAGTTGTCCAGTTTATCCATCACTGCCATCTTTTGAACCCAGATTCATGAACCTTTATCCACTTTTCCTTGCCCATAAAAAGGGTGTGTGGTTCTCAGAGGCCAATTGGGAGATATGGTGTCTTTTGGAGAGCAGAGAGGGTCTCAAGCCTTTCCTAACTGGCAGGCATCCCCTCCCAGCCAAAATGGACAACTTTCCATGCAACATCACAGCTATTTGGGATCACACTTCACTCTTCTTTTGCTGTAGGCAGCCAAAATGCCTAATCTGGCCTGAGGATGCCATCTGAATGCTGTGTTTGGAAATGGTGGGCACTGATGCATGGAAGGACTGTGTCTTAAATTCTAGGCTAAGTGGAGTCAAATTTTCATATATCTCCCATGGATGGGGAGGGATGAGGTTGTCTGTGCGATGCTGATGCTGCAAACCTGGTATTTTGGGAGATTTTGTGGAAAAGAATCTTTATGCCTGTGTTAGGTTGGGGTTACTCACTGGGAGAGTGAGGCTCTGTGGTGTCGGGGTAGAAAGGGACTCACAGATTTAAAAGCCAAAGGAACAATGGTTTTTGTTTAATCTGTCCTGCAATTTAATGCAGCCCAGAGGATTAATGTGTGTTTGGACTGGAGAATCTCACTTGGAAAAATGTCCAGCCTAGAGACTGAAACCTCCAGCAGTGGAGACACCACTGCAGCACTTGGCCACTTGCTCTGGTCATTAATTACTTCCCAATCTGAGCGACCTGGGATAGTGGAAGGTGTCCCCTCCCATGGCAGGGGGTTGGAACAGGATGGTCTTTAAGGTCCCTTCCAACCCAAATCATTCTGTGATGCATTAATTTCCTCTTTGTCTCAATGGACCTTTTCCACCCCAGATCTTAAGCCTCATGTCTTTGAGCTATTCAGGAGGAAAGGTAGAGAGGCAAAAACAGCTCAATGAGTCTAAATTCAGTTTTTTTAGGTACTAGATTCCAATCTTCATCTTCCAGCAGGGCCCTGACGGTCCCCACTTCTTGTCATCTCCAACACCACCCTAACCAAGGAGCCTCTAATGATGAGTAAAATAAAAGCCATTCATTCCAAATTTATTTAGGAGTTTTAGATGGTCTGTGGAAGTACTTCAGCTGTGATAATAAACTGTGTCTCACTGCCTTCTCCTTCCCCTGCTGGGTTTAAGGCTTGATGCTGGTGCTGGTGGCTCCACACTCCACAGTGTGGACCTGTCAGGACTTCAAAATTGATCTTTTGGCTGAAAACAGCCACGAGATGTGACAAACCCGGCCACCTCAAGGAGAGGGGCAGCTGGGTGGTCAAGGGTCTGGTCAAACACGTTATCCCAGTGCGTTGAGGGGTCTGTGGGATGGCTGCCTCCAGCTGGAGAGCAGTGACCCAGCACAGCCCTGTACAGTGTTTCACTGTTTGTTGGAGTGCCTCATCTCCTTCAGATTATTAATTCTTCCCTCACAGCCCACTGCTAGGTAGAAATTGCTTTCTTTTTTACAGATGGGGAATTCCCACCAGGGAAGTTGCAGGCTGTATGCCCGCTGTCTAACTCAGGCACTAACTTGAGCCCCTGGTGTAGTTACTGGGGAGAGGCAGAGACTTTCAGAGAGCCTGAGGGAGGGAGTGCTTCCCCCAGCTGCCAAGCAGCCTCATGTGCATGCAGTCCTTTCTTGTGCATCCAATGAAACGGACAAATCTTCCCCAGAAGTTGCTGATTTTTCCTAGACCACACCAGACAGGACTGGCACATCCTAGACTGAAGGATATGCAATTTATTTTTGACCTTAAAAGCTATGGATCAGTCTCCCTTTGTATTTATTTTCTACTGGTTTCAGGAGTCTCTTCTGTGATTTGGATCGGGCATTTTTCTCTGAATTGCTGAAATCACAGGCTGGGATTCCTGATAATAGAGAATATAAATAAAATGCAACACAGTCAATGACAGTCAACAGTGATTTGACAAGAACAGACAGTTTCAAAACAGTGAGCCAATTGTTCAAGGCAAATGCTGTAATTTGGATGTAATATGGCTAGATAATGTTATCAGAAACAAGTTAGCTGTAACCAATAAACCACCACTGCAATTAACACTTGGACTTGATGATTTTGGAGGGGTTTTCCAACCTTTCCAATTCTGTGGATTGTCCTACATGGAGGCCTTCAGGAATTTGCCCTCTTTCTACCCAGTGGAAGAGGGGTGGTTAGAGGTCACACCAGTCTGGGGAGGCTGCAGCAAAGCAGAGGATCAGAACTGAAAAGTTTTGGTGAATTTGGAGCAGGGAGCCATGAAGGGAGAGGTGACAGGAGTGGTCAAGCATCTCCAAAACTGCTGTGAGGGGGCTGGCTCTGCCCTCCATGTCCAAGGGGTTTGGGTGAGAAGGAAAGGGCTTTGGCTGAAGCCCAGAGGTTCAGAAACATGAGGAGAGACAGAGCAGACTGCCTGGAGGGGCAGTGGGGGCTTTCAACTGTATGTTAGAGAAACATCAGCCTGAAAAATACAGGTGACCCTGCCCTGGGGCAGACAAATGCATGGGTGGCTTCTTGATGCCCTTTCCAGCCTTGTTTTTCTGTGGTTTCACCATATATTGCAAGATTATGTGGGTTTTGGAGGTGCCTGCACAGAAATCTGCCTCATCCATCCCTTACATTCACCAGTGTTAGTAAGGGAAAGTAAACAGAGTTCTTCAAATTCAGCCTGTTGTGCTTAAATGCTGCAAAATTTCATGGCTGAGATGTCAGGAGTTGCCTGTCATACCTGGGAGCAGGGGATGGAGGGGGTTGCATGGCCTGTGCCTGTGCCTGGGCATAGCAGTTGGGGTTTGCAGGGCTTTATTTTCTTTCTAGTCCACTTTTTGGCTAACCATAAAACTCCTGACCCAGTCAGGTGAAGCCTGGCTCTATTTTAAACAAGAAATCCTGGCACAAAGAGAAAGACTTTTTTTGGGGGGTGTATTTAACTGTAAGCTTGAATGAAAAGGGATATTCTGATATAAACCCATTTCAATAGCAGTCCTGGGCAGAAAAAAACCCATTAATACTGAAGGTAAAAATGGCAGAAATTCCCTTTTCCTTTCATGCAAGCCCCGATCCTACACCTGGGGATGATGATGTGGGGAGAGGTGTGCATCAGATTAGCTCTGGGTAGAAGAAGACCCCAATGGGGTGGACACCTCTTGGACATTTTTCTTAGCATGAAAAGCACCCTACAGGGGTTTTGCTGTGAGGGGAGTGCATGGAACCTCTGATGTACCCCAGGTTTGAGGTGCCCAGAGGCCTCCCAGACCACACATCAAGCGCAAGGAGCCACCATCAGCTCTGTGCTGAACAACTGCATGAAGTGTGGCCATGGTGGGGAGGAAAATCAACTTCTGGGAGTTTTGGGGCACATTTGGAAGAGACCAGGTCTTTGGTGGCCATCTTCTCCTTGCACCCAACTATTCACCGTGCCCCACACAACAATGTTCCTGTGGAACCAGTGGGACCGTCCCCCTTTGCTGGGCGCTGTACCTTGAATCCTGGGCTTGGTTTTGGATCCAAAATGGTGTTGGAGCTTGTCCAGAGAAGGGAATGGAGCTGGGGAAGGGTCTGGAGCACCAGGAGAGGCTGAGGGAGCTGGGAAGGGGCTCAGCCTGGAGCAAAGGAGGCTCAGGGGGCCCTTGTGGCTCTGCACAGCTCCTGACAGGAGGGGACAGCCGGGGATGTCGGGCTCTGCTCCAGGGAACAGGGACAGGACAAGGGGAAACCATCCCAGGGAAGGTTTAGATTGGACATTAGGGGAGATTTCTTCTGGGAAAGGGTGGCCAGGCATTGGAACAGGGTGTCCAGGGCAGTGGTGGAGTCCCCGTTTCTGGAGGGATTTAAAGCTGTGTGGCTGTGACACTTGGGGACAGGGGTTAGTGGTGGCCTTGGCAGGGTTGGGTTAAGGGTGGGACTCAATGATCTCAGAGGGGTGTTCCAGCCTCAGGGATTCTATGAACTGTTTGCAGGTCAATGGTGTGAACTGGGTTAGGGAGCCAGTCTGGGAATAAACGTTGCAGGGACATTCAGGATTTTCAATCCAGGTCCTTAAAAGAGCCCCATATGAATGGGGCAACACTGAAGGAAAGGGACAGGACTTGTTAAATTCGTATTGCCAGACAAATGTGACCCTGTGTTTAAGGTTCATGGCTTGGCTGGGGAGTGCAGAGCCTGCCTGTGCAGTGGTATCTGCCACCAGACACCACTCTCTGTGTGCCGTGGTAGAAATTGTCCCTGGAAATGGACGTTTCCTTCCCTCTGACCACCTGGAGGATGCTCAGCCACAAACACTGACCAGCATTGGGAGCAGCTTCAGAGTGCCTCGGCCATTGAATTGAATGTGAATGATGTTAAAAACCATCTAAAAAAAAAAGCAGGATCAGACCCAAAGCCACCAGCTTTAAAAGCAGTTGGGATTAAAAAAAAAAAAAAAAAAAAAATTACAAATATACTTTGGGGAGAGGGTGGCATCAGGAGGGCATTTTGAGTTAATTTCAGATTTGTTTTTGAGATCACAGCTGGGTGAGAACACTCCTTTGTGGAGAAACTGCACTTAAATTAACCTGGGATGGTAGCAGCAGATGTAGATGGGAAGGAAATGTATTAAACATCACTGTCTTGGACATCAGTTCTGAAACCAGCACTGATCACACTCCACTTCAAAGACACCCTCTACCAGGGGCTTGGCTGGGAAGATAAAGCCCTGGCTATTTACCTTCTGACCTTGGTTCAAGACTAAATTGAGAATCTAAATGAAAGTGGTTTGGTGGTCCCAGCTCAATCCCTGGTCGGGCCGCTGTCCCTATCACAAAAGCGCCATCCCCAGTTTAGCACAACCTGGCACGGCCTCTCCTCACTGCTCAGGAGAGACCCTGGGCTAAATTAACACAGAGACTAAATTACATCTCCTGTGCCATCGTGGAGATGGCAGTCTTCGGAACGGGGCCTTAGAATAGCAGCCTGTGTGTGGACGCTCTCCAAACTGGCTCTGGATAAAGAAATCTGCTTTCAGAGCTGCCACTTTCAAGCCTATTGCTTAAGCCAAAAAGGAAAAAAAAAAAAAAAGAAGAAAATAAAAGCAAGTCACAGCACAGGCTTTTTAGGAACTCCTACTTAGAAAAAAGATGATGATCTTGGAGAGATTAAAACACAGTTTCTGAGTTTTTATTGAAATAACTGAAATCCGACGGATTATTTTATCTTATTAAAGCACCTCATGAGCCACAACCATAAATTGCCTCAATTAAATATATTTTACACTTTTTATTATTTCTTACTAGGAAAACCAAAAGAAGAGATGCTGCCACACAAATGTGCAAGAAGGAATTTGCTAAGCATACATATTCATCATTTACTCATATCTATCTAATCAATCAAATAGATTTAGTACCTGATATCATGAACAGCTCCAGTCATGTTTAAATAGGAGCAATCAAAATATTTACATTAAAAATACCTGTAAATATTGGTAGGACATGATTACCCAGTGTATATAGGATGGATATTTTGATATAGACAGCATGGCATAAATATCAGATTTAGAGCCTGCATGTGCTGTGTGCTGTGGAAGGTGCAGAAGCTCCAAGCAGAAAAAGCCTCACAAATCAATAACGAGGTCATTACCACGAGGGCTGAATACAATGCAGGAAAACAATGTCATATCCTCAGTTTTACTCCAATTGTGGGATGCCTTCCGAGCGAGCTGAGGGGACAGATGGTGGAGCAGTTCCCATGCTCTGACTCCTGCTCACTTTCTGGCTCTTCCTCACTCTTTATGTCTGACTTTGCTTGCATTGCTCAGGCTGAATCTTAGCTTTTTTCAGTGCTTTGGGGCAGTAAAAAATAATAATTATAATTGCTGTTATTAGAGAGTCTGGGTGGGTGTTGGAAGTAGTCTAAAAACATAATTTTAAGGCTCTTTATGCCTTTCAGCCTCTAAAAGCCTTACAAATGTTTCATTTTTTGTGGTGCCACTGGAAAGCCAGAGGTATCACTGCACGCATGATGTGCCTGGGGAAACTGAGGCACGAGGCTGTAATTGTAATTACAAGTAAATTACTCCACACACGGAGGCTGTGGCTCAGCCTTCTGCACTAGCAATTAGAAAATCCTCCTTTTCCTTTTCCCAGAAATACTATGGAAATAAGAGGGGAAAAAAATTCTTCAGTGGTACAGGTAGTGAGGCAGCTGCTGTACTTAATCTGACGGGGTCAGGATGGGGTTGGAATAGGGGATACTGGTAAAGGGCTGCAAATGAAGAGATGATACAAATTCATCAGGGAGGAATAGAAAAAAATCCATCTTTTTTTTTTTTTTTTTTAATTTTTACATCAGACCAAACGCACAACATCCACCTTGTGTGCTCAGGCGCCACAAACCCTTTTACCTGGCAGCATTTTTTTGCACCAGGAATATTCAGAAGCTTTCAGTCTCTCAAAGGCACAATTACTGTCAGCACTGGGATCCCAGCTTGTGACAGACTTCTCATGCCACTGGAAGAAAGGCCTTGCTCCAAATCCCACTGAAGGCGACAGGAGGGCTCTCATGCCAAGGCTTTGGAGCGGCCCCTGCCTTGGTAAAGAAGCATGATGTATTATACATTTAATTTCCAAAACTGGGTGGCATCTCTGGGCCTGATGGCAGAGCTGAATGCCCAGGAAGGATCAAAATGGCCCCAAGAGGTAATTTCTGCCCGTGGAGTTAACTTTGTGTGGAGGGACCGTTTTGTGTGGTTTATTTTGCTAAGAAATGGTTCCAGTGCACCCCTCACTGGTCCCCATATGCCGTTCTAGACTGCTGTGTCACAAAAATCCCCCCTCGCGCTCGCAGAAACAGTGACCCCCACATCAACATATGCTCCCCAGACAGCCCCAGACTTTGCAGCATAATAAATGTGTTTGGGGAGAAGCTGTGCCCGGGCTGGTGGGGAGGAAGGATGCTCAGCCCCGGGCAGGATTGGGTCTTTTTGTACACATGGTGCTTTCACTGACATCAGTGAGGGTTGGGAGCTTGAATCCAAAGACATACATGGGGCTGGCAGGAGGCCGGGGCAGGGGTCTAATCTCCCCTGACTGTGCATGTGAAACCGCTATTAATCTTAATGGGAGTGCCACACACTCATCAAGGGAAGAATAGATGAAAGGGAGAATCACAATAGATCATTAGATTAAGCAAATAAATATAAATGAATATTCGCTTGGCCTTTAAAAATATTTTCCTTGACGGGTACTGCAAATATTGGGAATGTCCTCACAAATATAAAGCCCCTTAGGATCACCTCCTTCCTCCTGTGAGTAAGTGAGGAGTAAGAGAGGGAAATAACACTCGTGCTCTCGCGTCTCTCTTGGGGCGTTGAGGAAGGCCCAGCTCTAAAGCGCTGAGGGCTTTTAACACGCCACAGAAAAAATATTTTAATTTCTCCCAATATCCTATTTTTAAAAAAAATATTATATTCCTCTTTATGCCTTGCATAATTTTCCTTACAGAAAATGGTTGACAGGATCCTTTGCCCCCCAGTTTGTGTCACTGTGGCTGAGCCCTGCAGAAGGAGGAGGATGAGGCATGAGAAGCGCTGGATGCGTGGTGGCCGAGTGTCTCTCCTCCAAGGGGTTTTCATCCCTTCTCCTCTCCACAAAACCAGCCAAAAAAGCCAGGGGGGGATCCTCTGAGTGACCCCCATCATGGGGCAAACTGAGAATTTCCTCTCAGTTACCATCAATTCTGTAACACAAAATGGGAAGGGGACCTCTGCCTTTGCTTCGGCCTCTCTGAAATGATGTTAAGCACATAAATCAATACAAGAGGGTTTTTCAGCACCAAAGCGTGGCCTGATCCTGTCTCTGGCTCTCTGGGATGGAGGCAGAAAGGAGCTGACTGCAGGCCTGGAGGGAATTGGGAATATTGTCCTGCGGGGACGTTGAATCTATTTGCTTCTAAATCCAGCAAAGAGGAGCAGGTCTCATTTCCAACGCTGATAACCAGAAAGCAGCATGCGGGTTTTATAAAATTTCCGTGTCCTTAGAACTCAGGGAAAGGGCAGAAGTCCATTCCTAGCCTTTCACAGTGCCCTGATATTAAGAAGTTAGCCACCATGGGCTGGCTCATATGGCTATTTTTTTAAAGCAAAAATCAATGAAGAACCCTGCCTAAAATCAATGGGATAATTTGCCACATTAATGTTGCTTTCGAGCTAACTCACAGCAGTGTAATGGGGCTTATTTCATTTAAAGACAACAACATTTTGGCCCAAGCAATGCTTATAAGTCTTCCCCTTTCTTCTCATGCTATGGCACAGAACAGATATGGTCTTTACTGGCTCAGAGGAAGGAAAACTCATGCAAAAATTTTAATGAATGGAAATGCTTTCCTGTGAGCAACGCTTTCTCCTTCGGATCCTCTACGATGGAGTGCAACAACTCTCTGCTGTGAATAATTTTCGCCTGGTCCGCCGTCCCTTCCAAATTATTTACTACATGCAAAGTCAGCCAGAATCCAGAAGAAATTGGGCTTGTTGTGACGTAAGGAGAGATGTGTGGGAACAAAAGGGGCATTCCTTTATCCTTGCCTGCAACCCGAGCTCGGCGGCTTTGAAAGCTTCTCAAGTCTTCCACCAAACTCTGACTGCAGGCCTGGAGGGAATTGGGAATATTGTCCTGCGGGGGACGTTGAATCTATTTGCTTCTAAATCCAGCAAAGAGGAGCAGGTCTCATTTCCAACGCCGATAACCAGAAAGCAGCATGCGGGTTTTATAAAATTTCCGTGTCCTTAGAACTCAGGGAAAGGGCAGAAGTCCATTCCTAGCCTTTCACAGTGCCCTGATATTAAGAAGTTAGCCACCATGGGCTGGCTCATATGGCTATTTTTTTAAAGCAAAAATCAATGAAGAACCCTGCCTAAAATCAATGGGATAATTTGCCACATTAATGTTGCTTTCGAGCTAACTCACAGCAGTGTAATGGGGCTTATTTCATTTAAAGACAACAACATTTTGGCCCAAGCAATGCTTATAAGTCTTCCCCTTTCTTCTCATGTTATGGCACAGAACAGATATGGTCTTTACTGGCTCAGAGGAAAGAAAACTCATGCAAAAATTTTAATGAATGGAAATGCTTTCCTGTGAGCAACGCTTTCCCCTTCGGATCCTCTACGATGGAGTGCAACAACTCTCTGCCGTGAATAATTTTCGTCTGGTCCGCCGTCCCTTCCAAATTATTTACTACATGCAAAGTCAGCCAGAATCCAGAAGAAATTGGGCTTGTTGTGACGTAAGGAGAGATGTGTGGGAACAAAAGGGGCATTCCTTTATCCTTGCCTGCAACCCGAGCTCGGCGGCTTTGAAAGCTTCTCAAGTCTTCCACCAAACTCCTACCCCTCTTTTCTTCTATTTCCCCCTTTTTTTCTTTTTTTTCCTTTCCCCTCTGTTTTCTTCCTCCTTCTGAAAAGTAATTAATATAATCTCATCAGCGGCCCTTACGCAACTGCTCACCTCAGCTCCTCTCTTAGGGGTTCTGCCAGGGGCCGTCAGCACAGCGTCCCCGAAACGGCTGCCCCAGCCCCAGCCCCAGCCCGGGAAGATGTTTGTAAAGGAGGATCAAGTTGTAAATGGCAGGGATTTCTTCCAGCAGCCCTTGTCGGGCTGGCAGAGCCTGGATTTACGCCCGTCCTCCCCGTCCTGCGTGGGGCTGGATGCTGGCTGCCCTCAATAGGGCTTTTGCAGGAGACGGGATTACTCACACGAGTAACAGCTTGTGGGGATTTGGCCTCCCCTTCCTGCTCGGAACCAGGATTTTTTTTTTTTTTTTTTTTTAAGGATAATTAAAGTGCTGCTATAAGCACCGGCTCTGTGGATGTGGCCTCTGGCATTTTCCACATTGCTCGGGTAAAATAATATCTCCCAGTTAATTTGAGGGGAGGGTTTGTGGCTGGTTTTGAGTGTCCCTAATGAGGCTCTGTAATAAGCAGAGGGGAGGAAAAAAAGAGAGGTTGTGGAAGAAGAAATTCAGGTTTCCTGTAGTCTCCTTTGGCCTGGATGACGTGGGGAATTCCCTCACCTTTTGGTACAGCATTAAAGGATGTGATAGGGAGCTGGTGTAATCCTTGTCAATAAATGCAATAGTCAGCGAGCAAAATTGCCACAGTGCACACAGAAATTCAGCCTTCACTCACCATATGGAACAGCTGGGAAGAGTTTCAAAACTTTTCCTCCTTCCCTCCCTTCTCTGTATTATGATTTTTCTTTTTTCCACGAGCACAGAAAACAAAAGAAATAAAACAACCTGACAACTTCGTGCGTTGTCTTGTGACTACAAAAAAAAAAAAAAAAAAAAAGCCTGTGAAGTATCACTGCTATGTTTTAGTCTAATGCTACTTCTATCTTTTATCCTTTTTAATTAGAAGGCAAATTCTCAGACCGCCAGGCCTAATCCCTACACAGTGGAACAAAGCCCAGCAAAGTCTTTGAACACTGCCCAGCCAGGCAGCACAAACCCTAGTAACTGTTGGCAGTAGGGCTGGGACTCTGACCCTCATCTTAGCCATTCTCTTCCAGCCCCTGATGCTCCCTGCCCTTCGAAACCTTGTCTGTTGTTCTTCTGTTTGGACTGAAAAGACAAAAGGGGAAACAATGTGGGAAACCTAGAGGATTGGCTAGGTGGGATGCGGGGGAGCTGGTGACGGATAGGAGAAAGTAAATGGAGTTTCACGGGAATGGACACAGTGGGGAGAATTGGATCACCAGATTATGTCTTTAGGTTCAAGAAATTTCTTCATCCCTCACTAAATCTTTTCATGGACAATGCCACTTTTAAACAATTGTTGCATTTCCAATTACTACAGGAGTGTTCAAACAAATGGCAAAACCCTTAATGAAAAGTTTGCTCATATTTTAAACTTTGGAGATCAAAATCCATAAAACAAATAGCTTTTACATGAGTTTCGCTCAGACTCTTATGTCTCCAAATTATTTACACTTGTGATATTTCCAGTTGAGAGCATAATTTGTGCCTAGTCAAGCAAAACACACAAATACATATAGATACATGAATTTCCAGAGCTAGCGGGAGCACGGCAGAATAAACATTTTGTCTGAGATAGGCTCATGTCAAGCAAGCCAATATTAAAAAGCTCTGCCTGCTTTCTATTATTTTGGCTAACTGCAAATCATTAAGAGAGAAAACAACAGATGTGGCTACGAGCACTCAAATATCTTCCAAACTGTGACTGTGCACGTCAACATAAAAGCCTGAGTTACTGTGGTGTGCAGGGATGCTGCGAGCAGCAATGGGATTATTTCAATATATGGGGATCATATGGACCTACCATACCTAGGGAGGGAGTGGAAAAATAAAAATTGGCCACTACAAAACAAAACCAAAACAAAAACCAAAAAACCCTGCAAATAAAACCAACAAAAAAACCCCCAAAAAACCCAAAACCCCAAAAAAAGCACAAGCCCCCTGAAACCTGGGGTTTTAGATAATTTTGCTTTGCCTTTAAAAAATTTGAGGCAGGGCTTGGCGTTCCTCCAGCTGATGTAAAATGGGAGATATCTCTAATTTACTCCACGGAGAATCTGACATTTTTCCCCAATTTTTTTTTGGAGCCGGGGGGAGACTTTTGGAGTAGCAGTTACAAAGGACAGTTTCTGATTTTGGAGAGCCTAAGTCTGTTTAGGGAAAAGGGGCGTAAGCTCCTCAGATATTTAGGCACTTTTAAAGACATTTCCCCTAAATCCTTACACTCGTAGGCACTCACTTTTGAAGGCTAAAGTGGCGGTGTGTTTTTAAAGCAATTTAGTTAAACCAGTGCAAAACTCTTTGTGGACATCATAAATCAATTTAAACCTGGCTTATACCGATTTAGCTTAGTTTAGCTACTAAGTGTCTTAAGCTAAATTGATAAGCCATTTTTAAACCCATTTAAGAATGTCTACACAGGGCTTTGTGCCAGTGAACTTAAATCAATTGAAAACCAATTTTAGCTGGTGCCATTTTGAGTGTGGACAAGATTAGGCATCTTTGAATGGGAATGTGTGCTGATCCCATGTTTTCCTTATAACACCTCTGATTCCCAGCACACGGGGCTGGGGCCGTGAGTGGCGCGACCAATTTTGTGCTGTGACTCTTGAGCGTGGTTTTGGCCAGGCTGAAATGGTGGCATTGATCTGCTGGGTGGCCACAGTTAAAGGTTTTGGCTTTCTGCTGGGCAAAATGCTCATTGCAGCCTCCTCCTTGCTGGGTTTTGGCTCTACAGGAGGATGCAGAGGGGTCGGTGCTGTGCTGTAAGGGTCTCCTGACAGGTTTAGCTGCTTGCCTGGGCTCTGGGGTGCTCTCCATGGGCAGAATTGCCTGCAGAAGGGGATTGGTGGGCAGGCAGGAGCAGGTATTTCCTTTGGAGGGGTAAAAGTGAGGATTTTGCCTCACAAAGGCCACGCTGGTGTGGAGGATCAAGAGTAGAAGACCCCCTTGTGTAGAGGTCAGCTCAGAGACAGAAACAGGAGGGTGCTGGGGTCAGCTTGGCCTGGCTGCTGCAGGTTTCTTTTGGTTTGAAGTATTCAAAATGAGGAGAAGAAGGATTTTTCTGTTCTTGTGTGAGCAGAACTGCCTGGGGATGCTTTCCCTAAGATGGTACCAAAACCCCACTGGTGTGGAACACAAGGGCTGTCTTAGAATCACAGGAGCTGGGTCACAGAATCACAGAACGGTTTGGGTTAGAAGGGACATTAAAGACCATCCAGTTCCAACCCCTTGCCATGGGCAGGGACAACTTCCACTACCCCAGGTTGCTCCAAGCCCTGTCCAAGCTGGCCTGGAACACTTTCAGAGATGGGGCAGCCACAGCTCCTGTGGGTACCCTCTGCTGGTGCAACCACGTCCTGCTGATATCTCACATGTGTGAGGTGTTCAGATGACTGCAGACACCCATGGGAAAGGTGTGGCAGGACTCTGACACCACTCTCTCCATCTTTGTGTCCTGTCTGGATCAGACAGGGAGCACCACACTCAGGGCAAGTGCCAGATTCGGGAAGAAATAAACATGGATTTTAAGCTGGTGTGTGAGCTGAAGTGCAGTGCCATGACTCAAATTTGAGCTTGCCCCTGAATACCTCCCTGAGGTGAATCCAGTTGGACTTCTACTCTTAAATATGAGCCTTCTACTCTTAAAAATGCCTGTGTGTTCAGGCAGGGAGATGTCAATAAAAAGCACAGTTGTTATCAGCCACGTGCCTGAAGCCCTCTGGTTCAGCTCCTCTGGGGGTGGAAATTCAGCACAACTGAGGATGGTGAGGGTGAGGTGGCTTTGGGCAGTGTGGCTGTGGCCAGGAGGACGTTGGGTGAGAGGTTGTATAATGTGAGCAGCCGTGCCCATCCCATACATCTCTGACTCCATGTTGCTTTCAGGTGCTAATCAAAAATTTTAAAATAAAATGCAATCAAAGACTGGGGTGGTTTTGTGCCTGTCACCAAATAGATTTATTTTTAATTTTTTTTTTTCTAATGAACCAACCAATTTAAGAAAAATCCTGCAAATTCTGACCAAATTCCAACCAGATTTAAACTCATGAAAAGAATTACTGCTTGTCCTACACTGGCCTGTTTTATTCACTGCAGGTGGTGCTTTGGTGTCGTAAACAGGGTCTGTCACGTTGTCATCATGTGTTCAGTTTCTGTCTAGGTATAAACGAGCTGTTTGCCCAAGTGAAGGTGAATAGAGACATTTCCAGTGTCTTTCATTAAAAAAAATTTAAAAAATCCTACGTGACGGATAAAATTGATGTGATATCCTACAATGTTTAACTTTTTTATCTTTCTATCAGAGGCAATTATATTCCTTCCCTCCTCTTAGCCTCGGCATGACACCACGGCTGTGCCACTGTCCGTGCACACATGGCGGAGAGGAGCTGCAAGTCTCCCTTGTAATCTAACCACACACAAATTTCCAAGTGTTTTTCCGTGCCATTAATCTTAATATTGAGTGCCCTAATCTGTTTATAGCGCACAATACGCGCTACCCCCTGATAAAAATCTTTTATACATGTCTGGGCAAACAGCATGAATAAATAATGGCCAATTTCCATACTGCCAAGCGAAAAGCTACTGTAAATTTATTTTTTTATTTCCAGCCTCGCTGCATCCCTCATTGGGTGGAGTCTCCTCGCCCCGGAGTGAAAGGGATCAAAGATAACATTCTTCTCTGTCTGGGTGTACTTTGTGGACCTGCCTCCCGACCAAGGGATGAAAGGAACTTGCTAAACTGTTGCCATTTTGCAACATCTGCTATAATTCCCCTAAATCCAGATTTGTCTGACACAGAGAGCTCCTGTTCTTACATCATTGCCATGTGACAGTATAACACCAGTCACATCAAGCTTGAGGATTCCAGCTCCGGGCGATGATAATATGAAGAAAACCTTTTTTGCCTAGGGCAAAACACTTGTAGCAAAGTATTATTCATCTGGCCAATTTAAATCTTCTCTCAAAAAGGTACCCAGAAACATATGCAGCGTGCCTTTGTAAAAGGCTTGAGCTGCTCATAGGCAAATGACCTGAACCAAGAGTACAAAACCCAATGTCCTAATTAATTACTGCTAAGCAGCTCTGATACACAGAAAAGAAATGCTGGTACTAATCCTTAACCCCGTCCTACATTCTTAAAATAGCCAAAATATTGCTGACAGCTAGGAAAACAAAATTGCCTCTGATTTAAAGGTTTGGGACCCTGGCTTAAAAAGAAGATCGGAATAAAATATTTGAAAAGAGTGATTTTGGTCCTGTTGCAGCACATAGCCTGGCTCTGCGGTGGCGTGGTCCCCTGTTTTGGGATGGAAACAGTGCCAGGAAAGCAAAGCTCAGCTAAAGCCTCTGGGTCTGTCTCCCCCCTTTGCTCTGCCCTGTGAGGTTCAGCTCCACAAGGTTGTGTTGTTTCTCCCACGAGCACACTTTGTCTGGACCCCACCCTCAACTTCTAACGGGGAAAAATAACATTAAAGTACATAAAAACTATGCCATTAGCACCCCACTTGCTGAAGCAGACCCTTGAAGCGCTTTTTGGGACTTAATCCTTCAGTTTGAAGGCAATGATGTTGAAAACGAGATTCAGGGCTCACAGCCACGTTTCCTTACCAGGTTTTTGGGAATCACAGCTTGCTCTAGCAATGGGAAAATCCACATTTTGGTAGATTTGGTGATTATGTGTCTCCTGATTGAGCTGTTTAGTGCTGGGCAGAAAAATGGACTTCTTCTAGTTTGGGGGCAGGCAGGAAGGAATCCATTTTAGGAAAGGAACAGAACATCAGCTGAGGGGATGTTGGCACCCAGGGTGGAAGCCCACGAATAAAGGCTGCACCTTCCAGGGCATCAAGATATAAATTTCTCATGAAAAGAAAGGAAAATCTCTTTCTTAGCTGCATCCCCTCTCCCTGTATGTCTAATCCTGCAAACCGGGCTGTGATCCCGTGGGTCACATGTGAAGGGACTTGGTTACCTCACATGAATCACCTGGCAAACAGGAATTGGGCTCTGAATTTTTTCTCTGACAGCCAGGCCAGGCCAGGAGACTCCAGTGGATTTACTGACAGGGGCAAAGACCAAGCTGTTTGCCCAGGAGTGTTTTCCTCCTGCCCATGCCCTGTCCCTGCAGGCCGTGGCTGTCCCAAAGGCCCTGGCTGAGGCTCCGTGTTCCTTGTCAATACGGTGGTGTCAGCAGGGCTTTGTCACTTTGCTGTTGTGAACTCAACGTCTGAGTGATGTCCTCAGCTTGGTGACGACATTGAGTGGGTAAGGGCTCATTCAGGGACGTGCAGCAGCTCCACTTTGGGGGTAATTCCCCTCCTGGTTTGTTTTTGGTGCCATGCACAGCACTGACTTCTGTTTCTGTGGGTGCATTTTAGAAGCAAGTGCCTGTGGAGGCTGTGAAATCCAGGGTGCTCTGGAGAAGAGAATGTTCCAGGGAGACTTCAGAGCCCTTTCCAGTCCCTAAAGGGGCTCCAAGAGAGCCAGAGAGGGACTTTGGATGAGGCCAAGGAGTGACAGGACATGGGGGAATGGCTTTAACTGCAGGGCAGGGTTAGGTGGGATATTGGGAAGGAGTTCTTTCCTGTGAAGGTGCTGAGGCCCTGGAAATGTTGCCCTGAGAAGCTGCGGCTGCTCCAGCCTTGGAAGTGTGCAAGGCCAGGTCTTGGAGCAACCTGGGATGGTGGAAGGTGTCCCTGCCATGGCAGGGGGGTTGGAACAAGACGGTCTCAAATCTCCCTTCCAACCCAAACCATTTTGGGGTTCTGTGAAATCTCTCCACACAGGCATTAAACACGGAGCTAGCTTTGATAACCTGGCTGTGTAGCACTGACAGGGCTCTGCAGACACCCTCCCATGGTTCTGCAGGATTTCCAGCATCCCTGTCCTGCAGGACTGGCTCAGACTGGAGCCTGAATTCAGCTGCTCATTAAAGAGAATATTTTTATTTTCGGAGCAGCTGCATATCAAGGAAATTATCAAGGCAAGTGCTTGTTTCTATAACCTGGATAATTGCATAACATCAGGAATTCTCTGCTCGTTATTAGTATGATTTTAAAATTATTTGCAAGAAAATAAAAGTGGTGTTGCAGTCGTGCTCATTTCCTAGACAAACATTCTTGTTAAATCCACATCCCCCATTTTAACTTCTCTTTTTCTTTTTTTTTTTCCTTTTCTTTAAGCACTCTTGCGATCTTCCTAAATTTGGCTGTGCCACCATTTCATTTTGCTAATACCCCTTGAAACTGTTAACACTTTTTCCTGAATACTTTCCTAGTGGATACGAAGCAAAAAGGAAGAAAGGCTACTGTCAAATTGATTAAGTGAAAGCTCATTAGAGAAAGTAACAAGAGGTAAAATCTGCATATGCATTGCAGAAATGTGTCTGATCTTGCTAAGTTGTGAAAAGACAAAATAAGCTCAAACCTCCTTGTGCTGTAAGTAGTTCTGGGGAGATGGGGGCTGGGGATGGGAAGGGCTCCCAAATGTGCGTTACATTAAGGATTCCTCCTTAGAAAGAGGCTGTGGGGCAGCCCCTGCTAACACCACTTCACTGAAGGGTTTGCCAGTGTCTTAAAGACCAGCCCTGATTTACAGGGGGCTGTGCCATAAAAATTCTCAGTTCCTTGAGCCCTGACAAACAAGACCCCAACACAAAACCCCTGAACAGCAATCCAGCAAAACTGCTTGAACGGTGGTTCCTTAAAAATAAAACACCGTATAAAGTCAGCAGTAATTACTGTATCTGTTCTCAGAGCCCAAAATCACCTTTCTATCTGTTTTTTTTTTTTTTTCCCAGGTTTAGTTAGGTAATTTTTTTGGGGGCTTGAAATAGGAAAGATCTCCCTTTAGTTCAAACAAGCTAACTGGTTGAATTACTGATGTCTGAAAATGAGCCCTATCAGCTCATCCTGGGGAGACCTGGAGGGACAGGCATGAGCTGGACACGTCCTCTGCTGGGAGCCCCTTGGATGGGATCCAAGTTTGTGAGTGTGTTCCTACATGTTTCATCGTGGTTGTTCATCACATCCACTCTGGGTCAGGATGCTGCAGGGTCTCCATCTTTCCCCCATGGTTTGTCCCCCCATAACCAGGGAGGTCTGGTTGCCCACGGGGATGCTTCACTCCAGGGCCTCATTTTGGGGCATCTTTCTCAGCTCAGCTGAGTGCTGTGTGATGGCTGCAGATTAAATTGACCTTGATTTCTGAAAATGTAGATCAAAATTCTAACGTGATTTTAAATATGGACTGCACATCTTTTACAGGTTTTTATGTGAGAGGCAGAAGGGGCCAGCACATAACCCCTGCTGCCTGTAGTAAACACATTACTAAAACCTTAAATAACTTTTCTCTTACACACACAATCCAGAAGACTTCTTTTCTTCTACCTTTAAAAAAAAAAAAAATATATATATATTCCAATTAAAAGAGGCCAAAGAAGAGGAATACCAAAGTACCAAACTAAAGTAATGTGATAACTTTGAACTTAATCCATAAAAGACAGATATTTTACGGTTCAGGCTAAAACTGAAGGCTGACATCTAACCTGACACAAATATGCTGTTGCATGTGAGAGCCCTTGTTAAAAAAAAAAAAAAAATGCTGGGAATCTGCAGGCATAAGCCTGACAGTGCTAATTTAAATAGGAAAATGTGTCTGTTTGGGAGGTAGACCACACGTCTGAAAGTTATGAAAGCAAACGCCAATAATAACCATCTAAGGCAGAGCACGTTCCTTGGAATGTGGAAATTACTGTATTACAACAAAGCTGTTGTTTCCACCAGGGTGTTTTGTAGCCTGGCTCATAATATTATGTATTTCGGCAGATCCCGGTAATTACAAATTTAAGTCTTAAATCCTCAGCTTTTCTTTATGTTCTCAAAGTACCCCTATAGGTATCCTCACTCCAAGCTTAAATCAGACCCAAAATACAAGGTGAAATGGGGCTGGTTGAATTCCTGCACTTTATAATGATATTTATTAAGCCATTTTTGAAGGGAAATGTTGAGCCGAGCATTGTATTTAAATCCAATGGTACTCCAAAGCTCTCTGGAATTGTTTAATTAAAACCAAGGTGCACATTAATAAGAAAGGATATCATTTTGTCATTTATATATAATTTCTTGATTTTGTTAGGGGAATAAAAAATGAAGAAAGCCCCCCAAAATATAAAGAGAAGGAAGGACCAGTAAGCCTGATAATAGCCCTCCATGGAGAAGAAATAAGTATACAACAGAAGAAAAGCACAGTGAGGAACATAATGTTAGTAAAACACTCTTAATGCTACACAAGCTGTAGAAAATGCTACTTTGCATTTGGGCTGCAGCATCGTTAACTGTGGGCAATTGAGTAAAGAGTGCACCTTTTAAACTAATTCCTTGTGCTGGAGACACAGCCACATCCAGGAGCCTACCTCATTAATATGCTATAGTGGTCAAATAGGAGATTAATAACAAAGTCACCTGCTAAACCTACAAGGAACCTGTTGATTAACAATAAGCTCCAAAAATAAGATACCAGCCTGCAAAGCAAAATCGAGTCCAAGGGCAACAAGTGCTTCTGTAATTTATTCCTTCTTTACACAAGGGCATAAAGCTCCCTTTATAACCGTGTTTTCAAGGCCCTGCTGTGAGCTGTAGGTGTGAGCTTTTCAGCTGATTTATTAATTTTAGTTTCAATCAAAGTGTCACCTGCAGACACAAAAATGTCGGCCTCACCACAGAAAATACAGAAAAAAAAAAGGGGGAAACATAGACAGAGGAAAGAAAGAGAAAGACCAAACGTTTTATTGTGAGAAACTCTGCCAGCAATTTTAAATTTTTTCTTTTCTCTTTTGGTCACGTGAACACGGAACGGCCTATTCTCCACGTAGCCCAAATAATTCCCAGCCACATAATTAAAAAAAAAAAATCCGAAATTAAACATTTTTGTCATACTTGGAAAGTCAGCCTCAGACCCGGGCAATGGCGCTAACCCGGCGGCTGCCAAAACAATCAGCCCCTGTTGTCAGTAGGGGGACATTCTCCCCAACCAACCGCCTGAACAACAAGTCCACTGAGCAAAATGTGCAAAAAATTCTCAATTAGTTGTCTTTATTTAGTGAACACTATGGGGTCCTCAACGGCGCTATAGAATTATGGCAGGAAAGCTGAGCTCTTCAGTGGCTTATTAGCATTCCCCGAGGGTTGGAGTGCTGCTGGTTGCAGACTGGTGCCTCCAGGAGCTGGTGGTGGGACCCCGGCACTCCTTGGGTTTTGTCCTTTTGTCCTTCCCAGCCAGCAGGAAGTACGGCCCCATGGCCAGGGTATTCTGGGATATCTTCATCTCATTCACCGCCCGTGCCTTTGTCAGTGGCCATGAGCATCCTCCTAGCCTGGGAAGCAAAACCTCTGGGTTTGCCACTAAAAAAAGTGACCAACCCACGTGCAGAAAGTGGCTTTGCTCCCTCCTCCCTCCTCTCCCCAGCAGCAGCAGCCTTCCCAAACGAACATCCCCCATCAATGGGCCAGGGCCAAAGGAGCTGAATGTTATGGTGCAGTCCTCTTAAATTGCCTCAGATGTTATCGACACCCTGCTTCCATGTTGGAGAAAAAGGGGTAGATGGAAGCAGCTCCTTGTCCAATTCTTATCTTAATTTAAATGTAAAGTGAATGTCTTTTTTTTTTTTTTTTTTTTTTTTTTAATAAAAGAGATGGGGAGCAAAAAAAAAAGTTGAGTAGCAAGTGCTAGAAATGTCTTTTCTGAGAAAGAGGGTATTTGCTGCTTTAGGGAAAACACTATCATTGACTAAATTAACAAGTTGTCTTATCAACTGCCATAAGCCTTGAAGTCTAATTAATTTAGTACTGATCAATAGCCTTGAATGAAGCATTGATTTCTGCAGCTTTCCAGGGCTGCAGCAGGAACAGATTCCCTGCTCCTTGCACGCTCCTCTCATAGGCACTGAGCACTTGAAGTAACATTTATGTCCCTCTCTTCAACGTCCATCAAGCATTTTATGAATTAATTTCTGTGGGAGACTTGATCTAAAAAATACTTTAAAGAAAGAAAGTGGCAGAACAGGAGTCCTGTGAAATCTCTCTTCCTGGAGTTATATTCTGCTTTAAGAATCTCTACCCGAGAGGAAAATGATTTGGTAGTAGGTCGGGAAGTGGTGGAAAGCTTGGCAGAACTTAGAGGTGTCCATGGGGTTCTCCTCATTGATGTCCACCAAAGTGTTGACTTCTGGACATATAAATGGGTTGAGCTGGAGGATCTGCTCTGTTTTAAAGGTAGAGACCTCTGAATAGAGCATTAAAAACGTCACAGAATCAACAAATCAACCCTCCACAGTCATTAGAAAAAGAGCAAAATCACTAAACACCAAACAGATGGACTTTAATGAAATTATGAAATGAATTATGAAAAGTGAAATTAATGAAATTAATGTTGTTCAGCTGATGTGGGAATATTCAAGCTGACATCCAGAGAAGTGCCATGGGAGCCTGTGGAAAACACTTCCATGGGGGCAGGGGAGATGTAGAGGACAGTGGCTTGAACTTCTTGGGAGGGACAAGGAGGCACCAAAGGAGTGCGTGGTGCTGGTGAAAAGGCTCTCAAGAGCCCCAAAGTGCTGCTGTGCCCACTCTGTGACGGGATTGCAAACCCAGGCCTCGCAGGTGCAGGAGGCACCATCAGCTGTGGCTCTTTTGTGCCATCCTTGCCCCGGGTGGATGCGGGCTGGTCTTCCCCAGGGAAAGGGGCTCATTATTTGTGTCTGCAAGCCCCGGGGGGGAGAGTTTCCCATCTGGCAGGATGGGGTTAAATTCTGCCCTGGGCTATGTCCTGGCATCACCCGCTGTGGATGCTGCTCTGCCCTCTGCTTTCAGCACCAGAGCCAGAGCATGGGGCCTCTTTGCTTTGTCAGAATCACTCATGGCCAAATCCATCTGGATAAAATGAAGGAAGAAGACGAATTGGGAAGGCAGGAAGCATTTTGGCAGCACCAGCAGCTCTGCTGGGATGTAAGAGAGGTCGGAGTCAGGCCCTAAATGCTTGCAAATTAGCTTAAATTCCAAACCTGTGCTAGCAGGAGTCGAGCATTGTGACAGGTCTCCTCCAAAGCCTTCCCTTCTACCACCCTGCCTGGCTGAGACACATAATTCATTTTATTTCCTTACTCCACATGTTCTTCTAGGGAAAAAACCATGCAAACCTGAATCCAATGGAAAAAAAAGAAACAAAGGGGAAAAAAAAATGACAATAGTAAAAATTCGACACCACAGGAGAATTACATTTAACCTTTACAAAATTTGGCCCTTTTAACTCCAGGCTAAAAAAAGAAACCAGAAAGCCCCACCACAAAAGTCCCTCTCCTAGTCTGTTTGGGGGCCTCCATGAGTTTCCATAGCACTTTACAAAAGATCTTTATTGAAGAAAAGATTGGACAAACTTTCCTTATATGTGTGGCCCTAGCCATTAATTGCCCCTGTCTTCTTTACCAAGGCCTTATTCCTATGTAAATACCCTTGCATAATGTTACAGGCTATTGTCAGGCCAGCGCCAGTCAGTCGCCACTTATATGCATTTTTATTTCAATCCGCTGCGCCGCAGAATGAAAAGATGTCTGGACTTAAGCTGTTTACCAACTGGGCCAAAGCTGCAGTGTGGAAGAACTGAAGAAAGCACCAGGCAACTGCAGGAACAGGCTTGGACAATGCAAGCAGCCATTTTCAGTTGAGTTATTAACCTACCCTGAAACTCTTCTAATCTACGCCTTTTTTAAAGAACAAATGTACTGAACCAAACATGAATGAGCCAGGACTATTAAGAGAGAAATCCTCTAAAGGACTATTGAGTGCAACATAGGTTTGTAATCATTTTGTCTCAGTTGCCTGCTACCAACATTATCAATGATGAAAATGCTTGCTCAGTTGTGGGGGATTGTCTCGTAATTAAACGACAGCGCCATACTGTAAAAGAACATGCAGGAACACAGGAGATACCGAGGGCTTTCAAACGAGCCGCCCCCAGAAAGGACTGGGAATGGGCATGGATTACAATCCAACTTGAAAAACTTGAATTAAGGACATCAGGGTCTTCCTTTTAAAACATAAGCACTATTTTTAGGCTCGCCGAAGAGGGAGAAGTCTCCAGGACGGGCCCTGGCACGCAGAATGCTTGGGATGAAAAGGAGTAAAGCATGTAGAGGAAATTTTTCCTGCTTTAGGTTGGGGAAAAAAAGTGGAAAAATGGAAAATCAAACCCTCACATGCGCTCGCAGGAAAAGGAAAGGAAAAAACTTCTAAGTTTGCTGCAGGCTACATCTTTGTAGTGACTTAATGGCACTACAATCTACATAGTGTAGTATTAGCCTTAAGAAACTCTTGACTATTTGCATGCATATTAGAATCCAATGAGAGCTTAATAAGTGCATATATATGACAGAGGAAACATCTCATTGCATAGTTAAAGCTACAAAAAAACATTGAGGGAGGCAAAGTCTCAAGTTAATTACCATTACAATGCAATCAAGTACAGCAGTCATAGCTGAAATCCTTTTCTATTAAGACTGCTAGGCTCAACCTTGTCTCTGCAGGTCAGCTCCAGCACAGATAACCTTTCCAGCAGACAAATACATGTAAAATTGGCTCATCTAATTAAAAGCTCAGGGAGGTGTAGAAAAATACCAGCACATTGAGGCTGAGCAAATCACAGAGTACCCCCTCCAGCTGGATGAAGCTACAATATGTGGCTGCTGTTTGTTCTGGAAGGAAACTGAGTCACTTACCATTTCAATAGGTTAATCAATTGACAATTAAATGGAGAAATTGGTTAACTCTGCAACAATTAACATGACACTCTATTAAGTACACTTTCTAATTGCCACAGCTGCAAGTGAAAATTAACGTCTGTGTCAAAGAGGCTGCATGAGGCTGGGCTGTTCCTGGTGGTGGCAAGGTAATAAATGTAGCTTTAAAAGCCTGTTGTTCATTTTAGACCCTCAAGCACAGTGGGGAAAGGGCCCAGTGCTGAGCTCTATGGTTAGATACAGAGCACCACATGGGTTTATTGAGAGTATGTGGACCCACAGGGTACTAAATACATTTGTGTGTGTGCACACACATTCCTAGAATAATGCTTATCCCTTTAAAACAACTTTTAAAATCCATTGTAAATTTCTTGGAGTGTGAAAGGTCTGTAATACACATGTACAGTGAGCAAACAGTGTGCGTGTCATTAAAGGTACACATGGAAGAAATTCCCTGGAAGTGTTCCCAGCCAGGCTGGATAGGGCTTGAGGCAACCTGGTCTAGTGGAAGATGCTCCTGCCCATGGCAAGGAGTGGAGCTGGATGGGCTTTATGGTCCTTTCCAACCCAAACCATTCATGGATTCTATGGAAATTCACATAATTGCACCCAAATTGCTCCCCCGAAGGATAAGAAGGAAATAAAAGTAACCAAATGTTGTCTGATGTCTCCAGAATTGGTGATTTGATGGCAGTGAGGAAAGTTTATGGTTTGGAAGAAATTTTTAATCATGGCAAGGAATCAGAGCAGATGCCAGCTGAGCCCTCCCAAAAATGGAGCATTGTCTTTGCTTTTCGAGGGACAGAAATATTTGGTTTAGAGCAAAATGTGCTGAGCTGTGCAGGTGCAGCTCCCAGCTCTCCCATGCAGCTCCTGGGGTGCTTTACTGGAAGTACAAGTGAGGTACAAAATACAAGTTACCTGGCACGGACAGTGCTCCCTGCTCCAGGACAATGTTGTGGATGCCTGCTCCTCCCACGCTGTCCTACAGACTGTGAGTCCAGGGAAGATGTTCAGCAGTGGCCATTGGAACACAGATCTCAGGTATATTTCAATATAAATAATCTGAATTTCTCACTTGGTGACCTTTAATCTCTGCTCATTCACATCACAAAAGCAGAAGCCCCCAGGTCCACCAGAACCCTTCTTCTGGTCTAAACACAGAGATCCAGGGTCTGGAGGAGATGATGTTCTGGAGGAGGGCAACGAGCCCCATCTTCACTTGGGTGCCTTTTCTGGTGCTCAGCAATCTGCAGGAGTGAGGTTCCATTTTTGGGGGGGGTTTAGGGAAATCTGCTTTCTTGTGGATCCAGACTAGGACGAGCTGTGTCACATGCAGGTGGTGGAGGACAAGAGTGTGGCACACCCTTGCATTTCACTGCTGCTCTCTGTGTTTTCTGCAGGTGTGCTGGGGTGGGGGGAGAATAGAATAGAATAGAATAGAATAGAATAGAATAGAATAGAATAGAATAGAATAGAATAGAATAGAATAGAATAGAATAGAATAGAATAGAATAGAATAGAATAGAATAGAATAGAATAGAATAGGAGCTCATGCTGGAACAATCTGCTGTTTGGGACCCCCATACAAGAAGCCCTACAGAGACTTGCAAGGACACAGTCAGGTTTTCCCAGAGTAAATTCTATAACTTTCAAGCTCTGCTGTGAAAGAAGCAAAGCTGTAAATCCTCAAAGCTAATAGTGCTATAATAGTAATTATTTGGTTGAGTTTTTTTGTTTGTTTGTATGTGGGGGTTTTTTGACCAACAAAACCCAGGGAAAGACAAAAGGTTACATCAGTGGCTGTTGTTTAGAACCCAAACCATGAGAATTACAGATTTCTGCAATGAGATGAATTAAGCTAAAAGCCATATTAAGCAGCACTGCACATCTGCTGCATTTTTTAATTCCCTATGTGCCCTTGCTGCTTATTGTTAAACTTGTTGGGCTGATTGGTGACATCAAGCTCTAACATTTTAACCAGCCTGAATTCTCAACAGGCTGCAGAATTCCTTCCAGTTTGGCTTTCCAGAAACTCCTATCTGCCGATGGGATTGAATGTTTTAGGGACAGCCTAGGAGCTGCTTTGTTTCCTGGTGCTGGAGAATTTAGATTTGTAGCAGGCAGGAAAGTCAGAGGGCTGGTGACTGCTTTTTTTTCCTTCCTGAACAAAGTCTGTTGCAGCAGCGGGGAGGAGAGCGAGGTCTGCCAGGATGCACCATCCAGCCCTGGAGTACCTGCAGCCACGGGGATGACTCCATGGGACACGGTGTGGATGTCTGATGTGCACAGAAATGTGTCACTTGAAGGGGCTGCTCGGCTGGCAGCTTCCCAGAGAGCCCAGCAGAGCTGGTGGCAGCAGTTCAGGCTAAATAAATAGTGAGGAGTGAGAGATCAGGGCGAAATCCCAGCTTGGAGGAGTCTGCTGCTGGCTTTGCCAGGCCAGCACTCCTCTGCTAAAAAAAACAAAACCCTTCTGGTTTTTCACCCTTCCTTGAGAAATACGCTGAGCAGACAGCACAAATCTTTGATGCAACACCTGGAGAAAGAGGAAAGCCAAGAGTTTTCCCCTTTTATTTCAGCATCAGTGTCTGTGCTGCCACCCCTGCCCGAGTGGAGGGGAGGTTTGTCCCCGAGTGCCATTGAACATATACTCCTAATTGCAGCTGCTTTCCCTCTAATTACGGCTCAGTTTGGTTAGGATTTTCCTCCAATCCCTCATTTCCCCTAAAGCAAACACCAGAGCACCAGAGTTGTAGCCCCAGTGGGGACATTTATTAATAACCCCCTTGGCAAATAGGGAAAAAAATCATTACGCTGTATTAGGCTCTAAAATATTTTCCCACTGCAAAGGCTAATTGATAAAACCAAGCAGATATTATGGGGCAATTAATGTTAAGATGAAAATAAACACAAGAGCAAAACAAAAACAGGCTGATGGAGAATTTTTTTTTTTTCTGGCTTCCAGGAGTTTCTTGTGAGTTAGAAATGAGATGCTGGTAAATAATCTGAGATTACCTGCTTAGAAAAGAAGAGATTAAACAGGGAATTGAAGGAAGGGATTCTTGCACAGCTCTTTCAGTGAGAGTGGTTACAAGACTTAAGGGGTTTTGCATGTCTTTCAAAAAAACTTTCTATTTTAAATTGACTTTTCCTCCCACTTCCCAGAACAGCTCCATATTCTGCACTTCAGTGTAAAAGTGACCAAGCCAAGTTTTCAGCCCCAGAGCAAAGTCCATAATGGTGTCAGTTTGAATAATTACAAAGGAGAAAAAGAGGGAAAGATGATGATTTATCACCTGAACTATCCCCTGCTTCAGACTCAAAATAAAGATGCTCAGCGAAAAGCAAAATCTGGCAAAACTCTGAACTTATTCTGCAGGGATTATCTTTCTATTTGCTGTTTGTACAGAGTCAAACACCTTTGATCCTAACCTATGTCCAGAGCTTCCAGCTGTGAGCACAAATCAAACAGAGGATGACCAGCACAGGAGAGCAGACTGGTCCAGCCACACAGTCCATGCACCGGCTCTGGCCTGGGGAAGGTGATAATGAAGACACAGGCAAACAAGACACTTCCTTCCTGATATTTTATTCATTCATCAAACAATATTACACATTCCCATCGAGGCAGGCAGTGGGAATTTTGCGGGGCTGATTAAAGGTGATCGGAAGGGGAGAAGCAAAGTGAATTCTTTGCTAAGCAGCAGGTTTTATTTTAGCTAGGTTTGTAAATTTTTGCTTATTTTAGGTTAGCAGCTGTAGCAGCTCGGAATGCAGTGCAAGTCCTGTCTAAAGAGGTGGTGGAGGCAAGAAACCCTTCATTTTAGTCTTGCCTGTCTAGGGTTCAGAAAAATTCACAATACCATGTTTTAAAAAACAAAACTAACAGTAATAAAAAAGTTTTATGTGTCCTGTTCCTATTTAAGGATTGCACATAGGCTGCCTGGGAGGACTTTGCATATCACAGCAGAGGTTTTTGAGGGCTTCTCTGGAAAATTCCTCCCATGTCTGCTGGGACAAACCCTGTCATCTTCTAACCCTAGGAGAGCTCCAGTGGGTATTGTGGGTCAGGTCTGGGTGTTGGTGCACTGCCAAGCAAGTCCTGAGGGACCTGTCCCTGCTGCACCCAAGGTGGGGCAGGACATTTTAACCAGGCCCTTCTTGACCTGGAGTGAGGAGCTGGCCACTCCTGGAGTCATCAGGGAAATGGATATTTAAGAGGACATCCCTCTTTCCCAGGCTGTCTTCAGGAGGGGGTGACACCTCAGGCTGCCTGGGGGCAAACACACCTCCCCATTTAGCTGTGACCCAGCGGAGACTGTGCTTGGCTTCCTATCACACATCTCAGGGGGCTGTGGGAGGAAGATTTTTAAGCTCAGAGCTGCTCACCAGCTTTTCCTTCACCTTTCTCAAAGGGGCTGTGGGAGTCTTGTCCCCCCTGGAATTCATGGACTGGTGGGCACAGCTGCATTCGTGGGAGGAGAACCTGCATGGAGAACCAAGGGCAAAGATGAAGGCAGGATTCAAGCCCTCCCTTCCCTCCACATGTGCTGCTCCAGCATCGAGGAGATGTCATGGTGGGAGCTCATCCCAGCTCTGGAAGAGATTTTTGGGGGTCTCCAAGGTGATCCTGATTCATGCTGTGGATCCAAATCATCCCTTACCCAAAGATCAGCTTGTGGGTGAGTGTTAAAAGAGACTCTTGTGTTGATAACATCAGCTGGAATCTGTGGTTGTGTGGCCTCAGATATTCTGAATTTTCAGGGTCTGGGGTACAGCAAGTGTTGGGAAGAGGTGGGAGAGAAGGAATCAGCTGCTCATGGATATTCCTCCCACCAAGCCAGTTGCAAATGGGCCATCTCAATGTCACATTGTTGATAAAAAGGATTAGAGATTTCCCTTGTTTTAGACATCTACAACCTGGGTGAGGTCTTAGTTCATATGGTTGGGGAAAAATTTGAAACTATAAAATCCAGACCTTAGAAAATACTCAAAAAGCCCTACAGTTGTAAAAAAAAAGAGAGAGAGAGAGAGAGAGAGAGAAAAGAAGCCCCAAAGGGGAATTTATTGTTCCAGGGGAGGGAGAAATTGAGAGCAGATGAGCAGAGCAGGGATGTGTTGGGTATTTTTTAGGTGTTGGGGGGTGGCACCCCTGGGTGACCTCTCAGTCTCTGGCAGACAGGGAGCTCTGCTCCTTTGCTTCTGCTCCTTCTCCAGCTGATCCACCACATTTTGCAAAAAGCCCTGAAGTAATTATTGCAGAGTTAATCATGTTCCTAATTCCATGTTCATGGATCCCTTCATGTACAACCTTTTCATTAGCAGACTCCCTTCCCAATCTCCTTCTCCCTTACTGCCAAGTGCTCCTATCATTGTTTTTTACACATCCATTTTCCCTCTTTTCCTTTTTCCTTTTATGTCTGCGTTGCTGTGGTTTTCATGCTGCCATTCATTATTGCTCAGCCCTCTTCACTCCAATCTGGACATTTTCCCCTCTTCTTCTTCCTGGGATCCCCAGCAGGACCTGGAAGGAGGAACTGCAGAGAGCCTGCCATGCTCTGCTGCTGCTTTTGCTGTGGAAGAGGAGAGCTCTGGGAGTGAGAACCCTTTCAGCTCTGCCCACAATGCAGGCAGCACATTTCCCACGCTGGAAATGAGCACAGCTCTGCTCAGACTCCACCACAGGAGCCACAGGTGGTGACCAGTGTTACCTCAAGCCTTGGGCAGTTTGTAGTTTCTCATTTGCAGAATTGCAGAATGGTTTGTGCAGGGACCTTAAAGCTGATCCCATCCCACCCCATTCCATGGGCAGGGACACCTTCCACAATCCCAGGTGGCTCCAAGCCCTGTCCAGCCTGGCCTTGGGCACTGCCAGGGATCCAGGGGCAGCCACAGCTTCTCTGGGCAATGAATCTCTCCTTCCTCTTTCTCAGCACTTTTTGCCACTCCTGGCTTTTCTGTTCCGCCTGGCTCCTCCTGCAAACTCTGCCTCTCCTCTTTCTCCTCCACCACTTGCATCCTGCCACTTTCTGGCCTCTAGGACATCAGTTTCAATTTGTTTGTGCTGCCTGTTTTTTTCCTGTGATCTTCCAAGCTCCAGCATGCTCCAGAGCAAAGTACAGAGGATCTAAGCAAGGCCAGGGAAGCACCTGCACTGTCACAAACACAATTTGTTATGTAGCAATGGTGTCTCACGGCTAACACACAGCAGTCACACCTGTCCCTGCTCATTGCAGGGCAGCTGGAGCAGATGACCTTTAAAGGTTCCTTCCAACTCAATTTATTCCATGATCCTGTGAGCCCCCAAAAGGCATTTTGCTTTCAAAAATCAGTGGCCAATATATCTACAGTGAGATAAATGTGGGAGCCTGCTCCATAAAAGAGACAAATGTCCGGAGAGGAGTTTCTGGGATGCGACTGGGGGTCCCTTGCCCCATGTCTGACTCATTCCCTCTGGTCCTGGATGTCAGGGGGGCACCCTGGTGATGCAAAGTCACCCTGGGCACAGGTGAGGTGCCCTGCTGAGGGCTGGGGACAGCAGGAAGGCGCCTGCATTGCCTCTGACCATGTCCCTACATGTGGATTGAGGATATTTGTGCTGCTTTGTCTGCGCCTGGGACATGAACCAAGAACCTCTTTAGGATGAGAGTGGAAGTGGCAGAGTTTATTTAGCCGAGCTGTGAGTGTTTTGGGGTATTTCTGTGCTGCCTTATCACCTCGAAAAGAGGCTGACTGCTTAAAATGCTCAATATTTAGAAAAGCTTGTTTCATCTCTCTTGTCTTATGTTATTGGTGTGGAATATTCCCTTCTTAAGCACACTGCAATAATATTAGATAATTACTTAGCTCATTTTTCTATATGGGTTTTGGTAATTCATAATTGTCTCAGAGCTGAGGAAATGTTTCCTTTAAGAAGGTTAAACAAAGAGTTTATTGACATTAGTGAAGATTGGTTAAAGAAAACATTATTAAATAAAAGGAGCTTTATTTAAACACTAAATTAATCATTTAAAGGCAAATTAGAGGTCGTAACTCCTCCTAAATAAATAATGTTAAACAATAATTAGATATCCATTTTAGATTACAGGCAAGCACTTGGGTTCAGTGGGCTGAAAAGCAAGTTTCTTCTCATCTCTTCAAATTTGTTCAATATACATAATTAAAGCGAATCACTGCCCCGCTTAAATTTCCCATTCCGAGATTAAAAAAAGATTCCGTTTGTAACTGTGTGTCATATTCGCCATTAGATGATAAAACATCTTTAAAGCTCCACTTTCATGTAAACAGAATAAAAGATGAGAGCATCCGGAGAGATCCCCGGCAGTGGAAATCGATTCTCCTAAGCTACTGGTTACAGTTATCAATCTTATCAAACAGGCCGATGCATGAGTGCCCTCAGCCACTTTGATTTGTATGATCTCCCTTTGCCAGAGTTAACCTTCCCCACGTTCCAGCTTGAGCAAGAGGCACTATCTGGGCTATAATTACCCTCCCTTTCATTAGCGCTCTTTACTCATCTCTTAAGTGCGAGATAAAATTAAAGAAAACCCTTTGCCCCCCTCTCGCTTCATTACGCTTTTTTTCTTTTTTTTAAATTATTATTATTTTATTTCATTTTTAAATTTTTTTTTTATTTTTTGGTAGGCTCTGAGCAGCCTCCTTTCTGCTTTCCCATGAACGCCAGCCAACCTTCCCCCTTCTCATCCCCCCTTTCAAAGAGGGATTCGGGACGGGGAGCCGCAAACCCAGCGCCCCACGTCTCGCCACCGCTGCGTTCGCATTAAACCTCCTCAAAATGACGACGGCTGCCGGGCGCTGACAGGGACCACACCAGCACCAACCAGCCACCACCACCCTCCAGAACCTTCCGTGGGCCCTGCTGGCCCCTTTTGCTGCACAAAAAAAGCTCCGGGAGTTTTTGCTGGCCGCGTTGAGGAGTTGGATTAATGAAAGCTGACGTTGGCGCTGATAAATAATGACACCACCGAAAGCAACCTCGGCGGTGTATGGCAACATCAAAAAGCCCAGCAGATTTCACTCTCTATTAAGGGATTGTCCTGCAATGGTGGCGGGGGGAAAAGCTGGATGCTCTGGCAGGATTTGACACAAATCTGCCATCCGTGGGTCAGGGTTTTTTGCACCCTGCTCCTGCCTTTGCCACGTTTGATTTTAGGCTGATGCTGGCGCTGTGTGAGGGAATATTGCCCTGCTAATTGCCACCCCTAATTGCACCCCCCCCTCATTAGCCTTGCCTCCAGTTGTTTCCCACACCTCTGCCTGGCACCCAGGCTCCTGCTCAGCCCTTCTGCATCACCATCCCTAAGGTGAACACAACTTTCACCTGGATCTAAATAGATATTTCACCCATTTTCTTGCTGCTTCCTTTTCTCTTATTTTAAAATGAAAGTGGCCGATGCTGGAGATGTTTTTAACCCCTGCAAATGTTATCTCACACCTCACGCAGATCGTCAGGGTCCGCAGCAGTGGCAGGGATCACAGATTTCCTCTAAATCCATGTTCTAGGAAGAATAACCAGGAAAAGTTGTTTTGCACAACCCTGCTATCTCTCATTAGCTAGCGAACACAAAGGAATGGAACAAGACTTTTCTGATTATTTTGGTGGGGTTTTTTTCCCCCCTTAACTACTGAATTTACACACAAGAAAGAAAGGCACTTTGTATTTAAGGTTAATCAAGTTTCAGTACAATTTTTTACAAACTGGAATCACACTAATCTTTTTTTTCTTGCTCTAATGTGTGGCTGTTGAAATCCTTAGCTGTGATAAATTAAGCTACTTATTAATCTAATTATCGTACATTCATCCTAGAAACTTTCATGTGACTTGAAAAGGCTATTCAACCTTTTCCCTCCCCTCCTAGAAAGGGCTCAACCTTGCACCAATTAAGATCATTCTGAAGTAATGCTTTAAAAAAGCTTTCTTTAATCACCCAGTGGAACATGGGCTGATGGTAAGCAAACTAAAAGCTGTGAGAAAAGTTTACCTTACCTTTCAGTCTGGATATTTTTGAGCTGGAAGAGGATGGTCTAATTGTGGTGTTCCTCCCTTCCTCCTCTTCTCTGCCCTCCTAAATAAATCTATGAAATTATTTGGCAAAAAAAGTTGTGACTGACATCGCTGGATTTTTTTCTGAGTGTAGCAAAGGACAGGATGGGAAGATTTATTTTCACAAAACACGCGAAGTCAAATTCAGTATTGGGTTAATTGGAAGTTTTTGACTCCCAGAATATATATTACCCATCCAGATTTCAGAGATACTGCTTTGTTTCAAAGCCTTATCTATCGACAGGAAAACATCCCAATTCCAAAAGTATCCCAGGGATTAAGAAAAGGAGAAATAAACCCCCAAGTACCGAGAAGAAATAGGTTGCAAGTGTCTCCTATCTTAAACATCCATTCATCGCCAAACGGTTTTGTTACTTTTTCTTAATAACCACATAAATGGAGCTATTTTATATTCAAATTAAACTAGGTATTAATTTGAATGCAAAGCAGCTCAGTTTGTGCCGTTTCAATGACAGGTTTACCCCCAGACAGAATTTATGAACAGCCCGATGTGGGGGAAGCCAGCTCCTGCTCCTCACCCCCTCTCCGTGCCTAGCAAACTTGCTAACTGTGAATAGTTTTTGAAGTGAAGATTAAAAGAGTGGAATTATAAAGTATAATTACATTTTATTGAAACTCTAGAAATCAGAAAAAAATTCAGCAGGAAACTTTTAGTGAAACATGATGTGTTGTCATTATCATTAAAAGATAAAAGTTCCATACTGTTTTTATCTGTTTATTTGGAAGAAATCCAGCCTTTGCAGTTACGCAGGAAACAAAAAACTGGAATGCAGGAGTAATTATTAAAACTGTGTGATTTGTTATCTCAGCTACTGTCTTTCCAAATGGTAATGCGATATCAGCAGCTGCAGACGGTCGCTGATTTCCTCTATTAGTAAACAAGTGCTTTGGAGACCTGTGTGAGGCACTTTAAGCCCACTACTCCCCGAAGTGCTGTCAGGCTTAACTACTAATCCATGGTATTTCAGAGCACTGGAAATTCATCTTTATAAAACCTGAACAAAAAAGGGAAAAAGCCTGGAGGGCAGGAGCTCCCTCTGGTGAGACAAATGACATGTTCATTTATTAATGAAACAATAACCCTGGAAAGAGGATCAAAGCACATTCCATCCTCACTTTACAATCCCCAATTTTCTCAGGCCATACCATTTAATTGAGCCATGACAATGGAATACTTAATTGTTGCGTTAAAGTTTGAAGAAGCAACTTCTTCAGAATCAATGTTCATTTCTGGATTATGACAGTATAATGTTGCCAGCTTGTAGCTGCTGGAATTTTATTTTCTCTCTTTATTTTATGCAGAGAGAGAGACAGAGAGAGAGAGAGAAAGAGCTGATCTTATTCTTTTACCAAAGGCTCCTTCTCCCTCCCCAAAAGCAGGGGTGAATTTACCTGTACTGGAGGTAAAGCCTGGCTGCTGGCCCAGCACTGAGGTTGTGCCCAGGGGGACAAGCCTGGGGGTGACTTCTGTGGCAGGAGGAGGAATGCAGGGAGTGCGGCACCTACAAAAAGTAAAGAAAAAAAAAACCCAGATTTTGATTTAAGATTAAAGAAGAAGCTGAAATAGGGAGCTGGCCTCTGTAAGCTTGTGTGTAAGTGCCAGAGAGGTTCCTGAATTCTCCAGGGGATCCTCTGGCACTGGAAGCTCTGCTCCCACATCACCATTTCCCTGACTCTGGGCTACAGGCAGGTCCTTGTCCATCCTCATTGCCAGAGCCAGCCCTGCTCAGTGCCTCCCCTCATGCTCCAGGTCTGTGCTCACACTCCCAGCTCTGCCTGTGCTGTACTCTCTCCCAGTACTGCAAACACAAGGATGCCCCCATGCTTGGGAATGCTTAAAGGGCTTTTGATTCTCACCCCGACTTCAGAGAAGGTCCTAGAGGATCCCCTGGTGCCTTCCTGGGAGCTCACGTTGTCTGCCACCCAAGCTTTGAGGCAAAAGGAGCATCCTGCTGCTATTGTGTCCAGCTGCTTCTGGGGTTCCCAATATTTTGAAAGGCCAGGAAGAAAATGGAGGTGCTCAAATTAAAAGCCCCATTTCCTAAAAGAGAATATCTTCTGAAATTAATTTGTCATATCTGTCTCTCTGAGTGTCCTTCCCCTGCCACTTGATTTTATCAAAGTTCTTATTGGTGACTCATTTTATGTCATTGGTATTTACTGACTCAGTACCCAGCAGTGATTGATTGCATTATTTTTCTTTAACCTGATTTTAACTTAAATGCCATTTTCTGGGTGCCTGTAAAGAAGCAGCTAGAAAGGCTATCATGCATGAGTGTCTGCTACCTTTAAATTAATGCTTTATTAATTCTTCCTGTGACACGTATTATAATGCACTTGCATGTACATAGTGCCTATCGAATAAGAACCCTGAGACACTTACAAACATTAACTAAGCCTTACAATCTTCTTACTTTGGGTAAACAGGGACAGAGGGAGGTTAAGTCTGTCATCCTGACAGCTCTGTGCAGAGCTGGGCTCTATCCTGACACCTCTCAGGCTCTGGGGAACTCACAGTCCCTGCAGGGTGGCTAACACACCCCATAACATGGCTAATGCACCCCATAGGATGGCCAGTGCTCCCCATTGCTCCATACGGGGTGGAAGTGGTTTGCAGGACTGGGGAAACGGGTCAGGATCTCCAAGGAATCACAGTGATTTGCCTAAACTTACCCATATTTCCCCTCCATCCTTACCTGACTCTAGCAGTGGTCTGGGTAGCGGCTATGCAAGAAATGAACAAGTTCTGGTTGCTCAGCAGAAGTATAAATCATCCTAAAAGTTATTTCACAGAAAGGCAGAGCTGTTGAGAAATCCACCTAAGCAACAGGTTAGCCTTGGGGAGCGTGAGTGTGTCCTAAAGGCACTGTAGCATTTAATAGAAATTGTGGTTCTTCCCCTTTTCCTGTTCTAACCATGAAATGTTGAACTAGAAATAGTGTGGGGACCCTTTGGGGCTACTTGAGCATCACAGGATGCATAATTCCCTCAAAAGAAATACATCCCACTGTAGGGGGTGGCACAGGGAATCCCTCCACGTAGGTCAGGTGGAGTCCCACTGCATTGCTGACAGGGGAACGAGCAGATGAGAAGGTCTGAGTGAATTAATTGTGTAGCAAAGCCCAAAAATACTCTTTTTTTTTTTCTTGCCCCCCTTGGAGTATTAAGAAATCTGTGCAAAAATCTCCTGCCTTCTGGAGGGCCCTGTGTGACAGGCACTGGTTTATCCCCAGGGTGCCTGGGAGCTGCGCCCCTTTTATTTCTTTTCTCCTGTGTGTCCTGCAGCAAGGTTTAGCTGACCTATCCCTCCTGGAGGAGTATCAGGATACACCAAATACTCCCAGCAAGCAGGGTGAGGTCACCAAAGGCAATAAAACCTCCTTGGATCCCTCTGCATGGACCATCAGAGCTGGTCCCGAGTTCTCCTATGGGAACTTTGTGCTCCTGCCAAATCTCCTTGCACAGACCCTCCCACGCTTGGGATTCTCCCTCCACCAGCAGAACTTGTTCAGTTTTGCTCAAAAAATCAGGAGGAAAGACCAGCTTTGTAGATAATGACTAAAAGGAATGGGTTATCCCTTCCCTTTTTTGGGAAGGTGAGTGGCTGGCACGGGAGCCAGGGGTTTGGAGAGGAGGATGGAGCCTGAGCAGCAGCACCAGGAGCTGCGTCCTTCCGTGCCAGCTCGTGTAGGTGAACCTGCTCCTCCTGCCCTGCCCCTTACCTATTGAGTCCCTGGAAATCCGATTACTGATCCAGGCCAGCCAAGCAATTACATTGTTTTTCCTCCACTGCAGCTCGGCGGGTCCTGCGGGCCGAGGTTTACGGGAAAACGGAATTTTAAGACAAAAAAAAAAAAAAAAAAAGAAGCTCTTGATGATATTGGTATTACAGAGAGGCTTACAGGGCTGGATATTGCTGTTCTGCTTGGCAGTGATTAAGGGTTCCAGTTGAGACTGGATGGTTTGTTGTGTTTTATTGAAGTGGAGGAAGAGCTGGGAAATGAGGGGAATGGGAAGAGGCATGGTGGAGTTGTATATTATAATATAATTAATATGATATGATATAACATAACATAATATAATATAATATGATATGATATGATATAATATGATATGATATGATATGATATGATATGATATGATATGATATGATATGATATGATATGATATGATATGATATAATATAACATAACATAACATAACATAACATAACATAACATAACATAACATAACATAACATAACATAACATAACATAATATAACATATATGAGAATAGAATAGAATAGAATAAAATAGAATATAGTAGATGATAATATTATAAGATATGATATTACTGATATGATATGTCACATCCACCCTTGGCAATGACACAAAAGTTCAGCCAAGGTCACAGCACAGACACCCAGGCTCCTCCCTGGGCCACACCCCTGATCTTTCCCAGCCTGGAATGGCTTTTAATGCTGTGCCCATTTGGGAGTTTTGGGCAGCTGGCTTGGGAGCAGGGCATGGCAAAGGCATAACTTCCCATCAGGGAGCAGGAGAGCTTTTGGAACTGCAGAGGAAATGTTTTCTAGCACAAGTTTAAGATAATAAACTCAACTCAGTGAGCAGACACCAGGAAGAAATATTTAATTATCCTTCTCACCATTATGAGGAACTTCTGCCACTCTTCAGGTTATTATACAGTAAATAACCAGTTTTCTAAAGGACAGAGCTGTTTTAATTATATGACAATGAATGCATAATTATTATGTTTGTTAGGAATGAATCACAAGACAACAGACTTGATATTGCTGCTCTAGTTAGTGCATCTTAATTACTTTTTCATTTATTTTGCATATAAAAGCTATTTGCTAATTGTCTTTGCTGTAAATATGCAAAATATAATTAGTCATTCATAATTCTTTATGTGTTATCTAACTGTACATTTGTTACTGAGGAATGTATATTAAAGTTTGCATATTTAATGGGCTTTTGTGGCATAGAATATTTTCATACAAAGTTTTCAGGAAATATTAGAGACATCACTTAAACCTTCTTTTAACCCCTTTTCCTATGCAAACTAATGTTTCCCAGAAAGACCAGATATTGATAAATTAAACCTCCTGGACATCCATTTCTGTTTTCTAAGCATACAATATAAATCCTGTGCTGATGATATGAAATGCCTCTTGGTCTCAAACTGAAACCAGAGAGATTAGGGCCTATTAAAAGTGTTGTGAGTTGGTCTCTGCAGTGAATTTAAACTGTAAGCACAGAAGTACAGATGCATTTGAGTCCTATTGCAAGATCAAGTGCATTTATCTTGCTGTAGGTGAGTGAAAATGGGTTATTTTCTCATCTGAGTACTGTGGCAGGCAAGGCTGTGGTGCTGAAGAATCTGGTGGCAATATTTGGTTTAGGTGCTGTTGATCAGAGCAAGAGCTCACTGCTCCTGATTATTGTAAGGCTGTTGAGCTTCATCAAATAATAAAACATACCAGACTTGAAATCTTAATTTGAGTGTTGTCTTAGTGTTAAAATCTTAATTTTAGGTAGTTTTGGCACTTCTTTAAGCCAGGTTGCTCACCCCGGATTGGAAAACCACAGAAATTCTTCCCGCTTTTCTCTTCCTGGGGCTCAGGCAAGTTCCATCTACAATTAGCCCTCTGCAAGGCCCACAGGTTTTACCTTGGGATTGTACCCACAGCAGAGATTGCCTGGTTGAGAGGGGAAGTGTGTTTTTGGGAGCTGAGGGCCAGCCCAGGTCTCGGGGAGCTCTGGTGGCAATATTTGGTTTAGGCGCTGTTGATCAGAGCAAGAGGTTCCTGCTTATTGTAAGGTTGTTGAGCTTTGGTCAAATGATAAAACACACCAGCCTTGAAATCTTAATTTGAGTGTTGCTTTAGTGTTAAAATGTTAATTTTATTTAGTTTTGGCATTTGTTAGACCTCTCTTTAAGTCAGGTTGCTCACCCTGGAGTGGAAAACCACAGAAATTCTTCCCACTTTTCTCTTCCTGGGGCTCAGGCCAGTTCCATCTACAATTAGCCCTCTGCAAGGCCTGCAAGTTTTACCTTGGGATTGTACCCACTGCAGAGATTGCCTGATTGCGAGGGACAGTGTGTTTTTGGGAGCTGAGGGCCAGCCCAGGTCTCAGGGAGCTCTGGTGGCAATATTTGGTTTAGGCGCTGTTGATCAGAGGAAGAGCTGACTGTTCCTGCTTATTGTCAGGCTATTGAGCTTTGGTCAAATAATGAAAAATACCAGCCTTGAAATCTTATTTTGTTTTAGTGTTAAAATGTTAATTTTATTTAATTTTGGCATTTGTTCGATCTCTCTTTAAGCCAGGTTGCTCGCCCTGGGTTGGAAAACCACAGAAATTCTTCCCGCTTTTCTCTTCCTGGGGCTCAGGCAAGTTCCATCTACAATTAGCCCTCTGCAAGGCCCACAAGTTTTACCTTGGGATTGTACCCACTGCAGAGATTGCCTGGTTGCGAGGGACAGTGTGTTTTTGGGAGCTGAGGGCCAGCCCAGGTCTCAGGGAGCTCTGGTGGCAATATTTGGTTTAGGCGCTGTTGATCAGAGGAAGAGCTGAGTGTTCCTGCTTATTGTCAGGCTATTGAGCTTTGGTCAAAGAATGAAAAATACCAGCCTTGAAATCTTAATTTGTTTTAGTGTTAAAATGTTAATTTTATTTCGTTTTGGCATTTGTTAGATCTCTCTTTAAGCCAGGTTGCTCACCCCAGATTGGAAAACCACAGAAATTCTTCCCGCTTTTCTCTTCCTGGGGCTCAGGCCAGTTCCATCTACAATTAGCCCTCTGCAAGGCCCACAGGTTTTACCTTGGGATTGTATCCACTGCAGAGATTGCCTGGTTGAGAGGGGCAGTGTGTTTTTGGGAGCTAGGGGCCAGCCCAGGTCTCGGGGAGCTCTGGCGGCAATATTTGGTTTAGGCGCTGTTGATCGGAGCAAGAGGTTCCTGCTTATTGTAAGGTTGTTGAGCTTTGGTCAAATAATAAAACACACCAGCCTTGAAATCTTAATTTGAGTGTTGCTTTAGTGTTAAAATGTTAATTTTATTTAGTTTTGACACTTGTTAGATCTCTCTTTAAGCCAGGTTGCTCACCCTGGAGTGGAAAACCACAGAAATTCTTCCCGCTTTTCTCTTCCTGGGGCTCAGGCCAGTTCCATCTACAATTAGCCCTCTGCAAGGCCCACAGGTTTTACCTTGGGATTGTATCCACTGCAGAGATTGCCTGATTGAGAGGGGCAGTGCATTTTTGGGAGCTGAGGGCCAGCCCAGGTCTCGGGGAGCTCGGCAGATAATCCCACATCAGCTGCTCCCTCGGCAGCGCACGTCACATCCCGCATTCCTCCATCTCAAACATTTGATTTACTACCCGGCTGTACTGTTAATCCTATGTCATGACACTCCTATTCACTTCTGCTTTTCAGCTGAAAGCAGCTTCCTATGAAGATAAAGCTAGGTAAAATCTATTGTAGGGGGAAGAATAACTTGAATGCAGCTATCATATCGAAAAGAAAACACACTCCTCCACTCTTCACCCTTTAGATGCTCTGAATACTTTCCTTAATGATGAAGTCAAATAGAATAGCCACTGAGAATACAAGCCACGGTTATTTTTTTTTCCCCTCCCCTTCGCAAGTAATCCTGCTCTGTGATTCTGTAATTGTTCTTATTTACATTGGGCAAATCTTTTTAAACTAACATATATAA